>PVIR01002985.1:0-94588 GCA_004026965.1 Petromus typicus | reverse complement strand
CTCAGGGCCAGTCTGAACTACAAAGCAAGACCCTGTCTCAAAAAAAAAAAAAAAAAAAAAAAAAAAAAAAGGGCCGGGGAGTTAGCTCAGTGGTTCCGGCGCCTGTCTTGCAAGCACAAGGGCCCGGGTTCGATTCCCCGGTAACCACATACCATACTGGGCATGGAGACTCACGCCCAGCAGCAACCAGTACCACATACCACAGTGCCAGGCGTGGTGGCTCACGCCTGTAATCCCAGCACTCAGGAGGCAGAGGCAGGAGGATTGCTGTGATGTGAGTTTGAGGCTGAGCTCAGGGCCAGCCTGAACCACAAAGTGAAACCCTGTCTCAAAAAACCTAAAAAAAAAAAAAAAAAAAAAAATTAATTAATTTAAAAATAATATGCCATGTACAGGTACAAATTCTCAAAAATAATATATATGTAAAATGTACCAACAAACTCAATTAAAATAAACAATAATTTATATTCTGTGTGTGTCATATTAGAAAAGCCATGCAATATTTAGCCTTCTGCATCTGACTTATTTGCCTAATATTATGGCATCAGGATCCATTCATTTCCCTACAAATGACACATTTACCCTTCTTTGTGGCTAAGTAGTACTCTATTGTGTACATGTACCACATTTTCTTTTTTTACCTGTCAATGGGTATATAGTCTACTTCCGTAATTCATCTACAGTGAGTTGTCCTGCTGTCAACATAAAGATCACATGCCTGATTTTTAATGCTCACAAAACTCCACAAAGTTGATGAAATAATCCACCCTACAAATAAAAAAGACAGGGCTCAGAGAAGTCACCAGCATATCTAAGCACATACATTTCAGTGTGTGCAAGGTGTTGTCTTACTACTTCCTTCTTACTGCTCGAATGTGTCTCTTTGCAAAAAGCTCTGAATGAAGAAAATAATAAAGACCTGCTGGAGTTACTTACATTAACAAATGTATATGCCAGATATGGGGGATAAGGATGAATAAGACACAGTCACTGCTCTGAAGGTGCTCACAGTCTTAACAAGAATAAAAGCACATTGTTAAATGGTTAATGGTACAGTAAGTTAACAGACAGTAGCTTCTTGTGTTGTATGTATCTTGTGCACCAGGAACTGTTCTAAACTCTTTATCTAAGACTCATAGTAACCTAAAGGGAGCCTCTAAGCTTTATACCCTGCTGCTTCCACTGTACATACCAGAACACAAGGTATCCAAAAATGTAAAGTCACTTCCCAAGACTTGGCGAGGAGGCCAATGAACAGAATTGGAAGCTGGCCTCAGAGCTTGCCTCACTGCATACTTCTGCCATCCGGAGTGTGGGGAGTCATGTGGATCTTGGAGGAACCACTTCTTTTACCCCAGGCAGCTTCTTGGAGGAGGCTTGACTCTTGAAGGATGCCCAGAATGAGGAGCCAAGACAAAGAGAATGGACTTCCAGGTGCAGTGAGTAGTACCTGGAAATGTATGGACAAGAAGGCCCAGGGTGCACCAGGAGGGAAGGTAGATAAAAAGTATCATCATCGAAATAGCTAATGTTGATCGAGCACCAACTAGACACCAGCTATCTCTTGAGCACTTTACTAATAGCAGCGGATACTCTCAACAGCCCTTGGCAAGTATCATTATCCTGTATTACAGATAAGAAAAATTAATCACAGGAAGACAAAGCGCCTCGAGAAGACAGCTGGTAAGTAACAAAGCTGGAAATGCAGCTGTGGAAAGACTACAGCTTGGCTCATGGAGGGACTTAAGAGCCAGAAACTTTGGGTTGTAACTTATAAAACTGGAGAATTCTGAGAGGTTGCTGTGTAAGTCACGGTCAGAGTTATGAACTGAACAGATAGGTAATATCTGTCCTCACTTGGGCCCTAAATTGGAAAGAACATCTCAGCTAGACGTGAAGACCAACTCTCTGAGATGGGTGTCATGATTTCCATTTTATTGGTGAGAAAAAAAAGTCTCTGAGAAGATAAATGGCAATTGGTAGGGACAGGGGAGACCAAACCAATGCTCCAGTTCCTGCAGCATGACAGAGCAGCCCTCCCCACCACTCAGAGGAGGAAACAGCAGAGGCACAGGGATGAGGGGCCCATCCCCCACTCTAGTGGACCCCACACTCACCCATGTTGGGGGGAGAGCTCCCTGCCCACCGTGTAGGTCATCTCCTGACAGTAATTAAAATGGAGAGTTGCAAAGAGATAAAACTTTACAAAGCATTCTCAGCATTCTTGCCCGAGCTGGGAACAATATTAACTTTCATTTAGGGGCATTGATGGGCAGTTCCATCAGGGTTTGAGTAACCCCTTCAATATTGGAAAATCTCTACCTTCCGAGTGCAGACACCCGTCGTTCGGGTTACAGTGGGAGGCTGTGCACTGAAAGGCTGGCTTTGGAGCCGACGCTGCCACGAGCACACTGCCCATCTGGAACACATTTGGGCACGAGAGGGCCATAATCATTTGTGATCCTGAGAACATGCTCCAGGGACAGTTCACTGGGAACTTTAAAGAAAAACCAAAAGAGACAGACAGAGTCAACTATGTAAACATATTAAAAAGGGGGTAGGGGGAGAAAGAGAGAAGCAATTTACAGAGGAAGCCAACATCTTGGCTGGAAAGTAATGCTAAAGAAGGGAGGTTCTTGTGTCTCCATTTTGCAGACAGGAAGACTGAGGATCAGGAATATTGTATGACTTGCCAGAGATCCAACAGTAGTAGCTGAACAAAGAATAACATAACGCATGCAATTAAGGGACAAACATGAACAACTATTGATCTTTGAGATCATGCAAAGAAACAATGCAAACAAAGGTGCTGTTTAATATCCAGCTCAGTGGGAAATATTGAGTATAGCAAATAATAGAAAAGATGAGGAACATTTGAAACTCCAGCTTGGCTGTTAGGCAGGTTTGATTGGTTCTACCCAGTGAAACAATAATTTGCCAATGTGTTTCAAATTTCATTGCATTTTCCTACCAGTCTGTGCTGCCACACTTAGAAACTTATCTGTGAAAATAATCTGAGGCTGTATTGCCGTCTTCTTTGTAATAGTTAAAAAAAAAAAAAAAAAGGAAACCATTAAAAACTCCAACAGAACAACTTTTGCATTAGCCAGGGGCATCCATTCAAAAGACCATTAACATAGCTACTACTGGTGATGCACACCATGATCCCAGCATTGAGGAGGCTGAGGCATGAGGATCACCTTGAGTTCCAAGCCAGATTGGGCAGTGTAGAAAGTTCAAGACCAGCCTGAACTACATAGTGAGACCCTGTCTCAAAAAATCCCACCCTCTCCCTAAAAAAAAAGCCATTGACACAGTCTGTCACATGTTTAATTATAAACACAATGCACCATCATAGAAAGAGTAAATCCTTTAAATATCAAGAGTGAAGAGCCATTTTATTTTATTTATTTATATTTTTTTGAGACAGGGTCTCACTTTGTAGTTCAGGCTGGCCCTGAGGTCAGCCTCAAACTCACATCACAGCAATCCTCCTGCCTCTGCCTCCCAGTGCTGGCATTATAGGCATGAGCCACCATGCCAAGCACTGTGGTATGTGGTGCTGATTGCTGCTGGGCATGAGTCTCCATACCCAGTATTGTATGTGGTTACCACGGATCAAACCTGGGCCCTTGCACTTGCAAGACAGGCGCCAGAACCAGTGAACTAGATCCCTGGCCCCAAAGAGCCATTTTAAGAGTAACATCTAATCTCTGACTGAAATGATAAAAATGTGCATCTGCACATACAAAAAAGGAATATGTTTGGCTGACAAAAATGAAACTAGTTTGGTTTTTTAGGCATTGGTTCATTTCTGATGTTACAGTTCATGCAATATTTGTGCAAGCAAGAAAAAAAATCTCACTCATAAAAAAAAAAAAAAGATAGTTCTGTTATTGTATTGGGTCAAATTCCTCCAAGGCTAAAAATATGTTAAGAACTTCTTGAAAGCTCCATTAACTCTTTAAATTACCACTGTGGGACCATTGAATGTTAAAATAACAATAATAGTAGTATAAAAGAGGCCAGACAGTTAATGCTGCTTCCATATTTACCAAGCTAACTCCCAGAACATAACTGAAGCATTTAAGACACTCTACCCGAACGAGACCAAATATAGAAGAATCCCAGTCACACTGTGTCACCAGCCTAGTATGGACAACTACAGAACTCAGATTATAGGGTGGACTTTTTTCTTTCTAAATTTCATGTAGAGGGCAGCTTTGCTTAGATCTCAGGTAAAGCAACTCTGACCATCTATGTGTGGCTCTGACATCAGGTTACCCACAGGTGCACACAGTAGGTTCAACTTAAAATCTTCACAATTTTCACCTTATTTTCCACTCCTGGATCTAGAACTTTCTAGAACATTTCAGCTTAAGTTTTAAAGGACCTGTAAAATCCTGGTTTAGTTACCATTCTGTTGCCCCGTTCTCAGAGGGTGTCCTCTGTGAGGAAGGGATATGTCCCTGTTTAGTGAGATATATTCATGTGTAGAAGGAAATGGCTTTAAAAATTAAACTCATTAAAGCAAAGGACAATGAGTTACTGCGGTTCTTTTAGGGGAGAGCCTACAGTGGATGCTGGAGACGAGCTGGATGCCTAGGAAGACAAGGCTTAGCATAGAGTCTGAGGGGCCGGAGGGAAGAACAAAAGGACAGCGAGTTCCACACAAAATCTAGGAACATGCAGCTGGTGTTTAGGGTCAGAGCAGCAGCACCAGGCTAAACTGTGGAGGCTGACCTAGAGCGGTTCATAAAGCTTGTGCAGTGGCATGAATGGTGGGGATAAGGTCATTTACTGAGAGATCAGTTCAGGGAGAAGAGCAAACAGAAGTGTAGGTTCTGGGTCGGGGATTTAGCTCAATGGTTCTGGCGCCTGTCTTGCAAGTGCAAGGTCCTGGGTTCATCCCTAGGAACCACACACAGTAATGCTGGGCATGGAGACTCATGCCCAGCATCAATCAGGACCACATACAATAATGCCAGGCCTCGTGGCTCACACCTGTAATCCCAGCACTTGGGAGGCAGAGGCAGGAGGATTGCTGTGAGTTCAAGGCTGATCTCAGGGCCAGCCTGATCTACAAAGTGAAACTCTATCTTTAAAAAAAAAAAAATGCAGGTTCTGTTTTCTGGGAGCTTTGAAAAGGCCTCCCTTCTTCCTGAATCTTGTATCTTTCCAGCAGTATGAAAGGTTCCTCTTGCTATAGTAGCAGAAAGGGGCTGTCATAAGAAAAGAGCTGGTCCTCATGGGCTGAAGAAAAGGACTCCAAGGAGATGGGAGTGGAACTTCTGGCATGGGAATTGGAGGACATTTTACAAATTGACAAGAGGGTGGCAGACACCTGGCCCTTTTCCATGGGAGACACCAGGCTGCTTCCCTGTAACTGGCTCGGACCATGTTCCCGCAGTAGCCCTCTGTGTTATCCCATCTTCCGTTGCTATCACAGAATACCTGAAGCTGGTACTTATAAAGAGGTGTGTGGAGCTCAGTCTTGGAGGCTGAAAGGCAGCCCCGTCTGTTTAGCCATGAGGATGGGTCCCTGGGCTGTTTCACCACATGGCAGATGGTATGGGGCACAGTATTCATGAGAAGGGCCAATCACAAGACAAGACAGGAAACCAGACAGCAGAGAATGGTCAGTCTTGCTGCTTTCCAATCCATCACTGAAGGGATAAATTCATTCCACATGGCCAGCTCTAATTCCTTCTGAAGATAATGTGCCCCGTAACCAAACTGCCTCTTCTACATTTTACTTTTTAAAAATTCCAGCACTGTCTAATGCTATACAAGGGCCCAATCTCCAGCACAAACTGTAACAACACTTCCCTCCCCCAGTTGTTAGCACACACACAGCTTAGTTCCAAACCTTCAGCTCCCAGCCTGGGCTGTGTAAACCCTAGGCTTTATGGACAAAATCTTGGAGAAAGACCTAAGAGTCAAAGTACTCCTCCAGTTCTTCTGCCACTCTCCTCTGCAGGGTGCTGCATTGGCGAATCTGGCATGAAAGGATAAATAGAAGCAGAAGGATGCAGTGGCTTCACTTTCTTTCATACCATTTCCAGCATCCTCCCCTTTGCTAACAAATGATGTGTGTGTCTTTTCTTGCAGAAATGATGATAGCTCCATGATCAATTTTCAAAGTGCAAATTTAGCCAGGCATTTCTTGGTGCCTCCGCTGAGTGTTTCTCAGACATAGCCCAGCCAAGGACAATAAATATCAGTTAAGAATGAATAACCATTATTGCCAGCGTTGTCAAGGTTATGTTCATGTTATAGAACTAACTGGCCCTGTGTCTTTTGGCTTCTCACTCACATCATTGATCAATTCCAATTCCCAGACTATAACTAAGGCTTTATCTTCCTTGGAAAACCCACAAGGTATTACATTTTTGCTAAACTGACATAAAGGGGCAGAAAAAGGCTAATAATTCTACAACCGCCAGCACTGGAAACCTGTACTGGCTGCTTTTTACATTTGTGCATTTAATCAGCCACCACCACCACCAGTCAAGTATGTCCAGCCTCATTTTGTAGATGAGGAAGCTGAAGTTCCAAGATAAAATGACTTGACCAAGGTCACATGGCAAGTGCTTGGTGGCATAAAACCACCAACTAGTCCACTTGAGTCCCTACTTCCACCTATTGACCTGCTGAGCTGTCAGGAGAAGGAGTATGAGTTTGTGCAGGGGTGTGAAAGGGTCCATGCAAGAGTGCACAGTGCATGGGTGTGAATATTGTCTTCTCAGACAGGCTGAGATATCGGCTTCCTGAGCCAGAGCTGCCTGAAAATAATCATATGCTCCTCTCTGTCATTCTGTGAACCCATTGCTTGTAGGTGAAAGCCAGGCTCTCACTAAAGTTCAGCCAGGTATCGTGACTCCACCTCAGCCAAAAGCACGACTGCCTCTTCAATCAATCTACAACGATCCGTCTCTGCATGCTTCAACCAATCCCCAAGACTGTCTCCACTTACGTGTTTACGCCTTCTACCCTTTACTATAAAGGAACTGAATCTGCAGTAAAGGTGGAACAATTCTCGAAATGCTCCCCAGACTCTGTGTAGTGACTCTGCACGCTCACTCTCCCGGTCCATGCTCTGAACCTGATCCTCAGCTGCGTACCACCCAGACGCTGAGGACAACAATTGCTGTGAGGGTTTCTTTTTGTCAAAATTTAATACCTGTACTTTGTTCTCTTTTTCTCTAATTTAGACTAAAGAGTCTGGAGCTACAAGGGACATTCAGTCTTCCCAGATCTTCCCAACCACGGAAATATATCGATACTCTTTGACTATGGTGTATTTAAGTCTTAAGCCCATCATGACTTGAAATGCATTCAATACATCCAAACATCGTAGTTTTAGCCTTGCCTACCTTAGACATGTTCTGAGCATTTACATTTTCCCACAGTGGGGCATTCTCACCGAGCATAGTGATGTCATCTGTTGGTAGTTGGGCAAGATCAAAGTTAAATTTTGAAATGTAATTTCTACCTAATGTGTGTTGCTTTTATATTATATTTTATATTCATCAAAAAGCATATATGGCACAATCATTAATTGGGAACCATTCATTAAACCAGAGGGGCTCCTCTCCCTGAAATGTTTCCTTCTACTCTTTTTCTTTGGTGTTAGACGGTGGGAATTTGGTCCATGGAAAAAACAGAATTCTTTTCACACAGTTAGGCATGAACAAATGACAAAGTTATGACTAATGACACAAAGAAAAGCTCTTCCTTTTCTCTCTCTTTTCTTTCCTACTGTCTCAAACGCAGATGTGATGGCGGAAACTCAAGAAGCTCTACTGAATCATGAGTCGCTGCCATGTAGCGAGGTTGGCAAAGAAGCCAGGAAGAGGAGGCAGGGTCTCCAGTGACCCGGAAGTGTAAACCAGTCAGGAAGGTGGCATTCCATCAACTTCCGGTTCTCCTTCCGCGAGAGAAATGAGTCCTCCTCTTGTTAAGGCCACTGTTCTTTTGGAAGGATTGATTTCCTTTTGTTTTTGCTGGACGGTACCTGGTAACTGATTTATGTCAAGATTTCCTAACAAGAGGTCCTTGTATTTACCTCTGTGCAACCTCTGATTCCAGCCTAGCGCTGTCCCTGCAGTGGGGACATAAGCAGTGATAGAAATTCAGGAAGTATCCGAAGAGGCCCAGGGGACCGCTGCCTGACACTGGCTTTATCTTACGCGTTAGGACATGTGGCCCACTTGGTGAGCCCTGAGTCTGTGAGTAGCTCCCCTTGCTCTCCAAGGCACCATTCAACTCTCTCCAGTACCCATCACCTCTTTCTGTGCCACCCCGAGGTCCTAAACTCCATCTCCCCGCAGAGAGAACGCTAAGGGATCTTGTCATCTCTCAGGTCTGGACTAGGCCCACATCTACTCACAAATCCATTTATAGACCCCCTTCCTCCCCTCATGGTCAACTGTACAATCAAACTAAGCCAGATTAAAAGAAAAAAATTAGCTTTCACATTGCTTTAAAATTTAAAAATTATTTTCAGGATTTGTGAATCTAGAGAATTTCCTATAGAACTGTCTATTTCTAGATTCTCATGAAGCAGCAACATAAGCAAAGGCCCAGAGATGGCAAAAGACACAACATATTTTGGGATAGTAAAGAAACTATCAGTAATCCCTTACCTGGAGTCAGGTACAACACACACTCCTGTTCCCAGTATCCCTCCTGCTCCTTCATCCACTTGTCACCTGTATGGCCCTGGATATTTGATCTTATAGACAGCACAGCAGATCACAAATTCCTTAGTCCTGGCAAATGTGTCAGTCAGTGTATGTCCTGGGATGCTGTGATAACAAACAATCCCCAAATCTCAATGACTATTGGAGGTTTTTTCTCTTCACACGCAATATGAATATAGCTTGACGGAGTGAGGAGAGGTCCTTGCATCAGAGTCATTCAAGGTTAAAAACTGGCAATATTTCCATCATGAGGTGTGTCCACATAACACGAAGCAGAAAAAAAGTGCTTAGCAGAGCAGTGACTCAAAACTGTCACTCTGGAGTGACACTTGTCACTCATCCTCACATTTCATGAGCCAAGAGAGTCACATGACCACGACAAAGGAAAGGAAAAGAACAACCCTACCACAACCTGGAAACACAGTTGAATGTTTGTGGTCATCCTATTGATGATGTGTTGTGATCTGAAAGTTCATCTGGATTTCTGTGCTGAAACTTCACCTCCATCATGCTAACAGATGAGGCCTTTGGGGAACTGATGAACTTATGAGCTCTCCACCTTCATGAATGGAGGAGTGCCTTGTAAAATGGCTGGAAAGAAGTAGCTTACACTTTTTACCCCTTCCACTTTCCACCACGTGAAGACACAGCCTTTCTCCATGTGAGGAAACAGCAAGAAGATTCTCATCAGACAGGAAATGGTGAGGCCTAGGTCTGGACTACCAACCTCTCTGACTGTGAGCAATATATTCCTATGGTTCATCTGCAGAATTTCATCACAGCGGGACAAAGACAGGTCCTCAGAAAACACAAGCTCTTTGTCACCTGACTCATCCACTTTTATAGTCTCATTGTCCTCTCCCTCCTTCCCAAGCCTCAGCCACACTAAGCTATTTGGAGTTGCAGGGATGAGCATGACTTCCAGCTCTTCATACAGGCTCTGTGTTCTGTTTGTGCATGGAGTTGTCCTCTAACTCTCCTGGAAAAACCTTTGACCTCTCTCAGAACTCTTAACAATTCCTTGTTTTTTAACATGTACGTTTGCTCCCACGGAACACACCATAGGAAGCTCTGCTACAAATGTTCCTTGCTTTTGAGAAAAGGCAGCTTGAATAATAATCCTGACTAATACTAACTGGTTGTGCAACTTTAGCTTTATTGGGTGATGTCTTTGGGCCTCAGTTTCCTCTTCTGTGAGGTGACAGTAATAATGATGCTTCATGGTATTGTCATGAGGATTAAATGATGATGAATTCGGGATTAAAGCATTTAGAACAATCCTGAGTCCTTAGTAAGTGTTCATTAAGTGTTGGTTATTAATATCATTAAATAATTGTGTATGTAACTATGTAATTATGATCCTGATAAGGGTCAAAGAAGGGAGAAGGTAAAACAATGAGTTCTAAGAATAGCCAGTAACAATCTGACCTACTTACAGGGTAGGAAAGTCCTCAGGGAAACGGCAGAGGAAGAGGGGATACTTTAATACAACAAATAATTTGGGGGACTTCCAGGCAGAATCTGCAGCACGTTCAAAAGTCATAAAGTAGGAAGAAAACAAAGTCAAGAATGAAAACAGAATGTTCAGTGCTAATTCTGTGCCAACCAGCCCTGTTGAACCTTTTCAAAGATGTTGATCCATTCAAGACCCAACAGCTTCATTTATTAATCTAGAAACCTTACATTCATGGTGCCACAGAGCCCACTTGGGACACAACAAACACCCACCAGAACCACAACATGACATCTGAGGTGTGACATGGACCCAGTATAAAGACAGTGTGATGGAGGAGAGCCCAGGGGACCAAGCTGAGCTGTGTCAACTTCTCTTAGCCTTTAACAGTCTCATGTGGTCCCAGAAGAGACACCAGGAAGTTCAGAGGGGACCCTGACCTTCTGGTCCACACTTGCCTCTATTCTTTGTACCTCACACTGATTTCTCACGGAACCTGGGCACCAAACAGCTTGAGTTTGTCTTCTCAGAGCTGGAAGGGATATTGAGCAGCCCTTCCATGGGGAATCTTAATGGTTTGACACTGGGAAGAGCGGCCAGAAAGTTGCTATTCTTTCCTGTGGACTTGAGGTCCACTTCGTCCTCACTAGGAAGAAGGTTTGGGCCACTATGTGAATCTATGTTCAGCCATAAAATTGTCTTTCGGAAATCTATAGGGAGGGGACTTTTAACACACACCCCCTGTATTGGGGCTGGAACCCAGGGCCTTTGCACTGAGCTGCTTTCCTAGGCCCTTTTTATTTTTTAAATCTGAGACAAGGTCTTGCTCAGTTGCCAAGGCTGAGCTCAAACTTGCAATCTTCCTACCCCAGCATCCCAGATTGCTGGGATTACAGATGTGTGCCATCATGTCTGGCTTGAATTTTTAAACTTTCCTTATTGTAAGTATGCAATTATGTCGATTCTTTATAGGAAAACTAAAAAAGACAGGTTAAAGTAAAAGAGGAAGGAAGAAGAAAGGAGAGATAAAGGAAGGAAAGAATATATAGAAAGAGAGAAAGAATCTCTTCAAATTCTATAATCCAGCAGTAACACTGGTATATAACTACAGGTCTTTCCCAACTGTGCCTGCATAATATACGACTTAGCAACTTGCAGTTTTCCCTTAGTTGTCCTCTGAACAACTGTGTGTGTGAACCATAATGTTCCTAAATGGGACTGATTGTGGACTGTTTTATTTTAAGAATATACTGTAACTTTTTTAGCCAACTTCTTAATTTGAAGTTCTAGATTCTTTTCAAGATTTACCTATAAGAAATACTGGCCATTTTGGAAAATAGGCCTGAGAATGAAGTTGAGGCCAAATAAGGTCTTTGAGTCTTTTTAACAACAACAAAAATGTATCACCTTATGTCATACTAAAGTATTCTCGCTCAGCAGGATGGATAGCACCCTCAAAGGGAGTGAAATTGAATGGAAGTACGAGAAGAAAAATCTTACTTTTATTTTATGAAACATAGATATAAACCAGATGTTGTGGAACAAGCCTCTAATGCCAGCACTCGGGAGATGTGGAAGAGGGATCACAAGTACAAGCCCAGCCTAGGCAACTTAATGACGTTCTGCCTGAGCATAAAAAAAAAAAAAATTGGAAAGAAATGAGGACATAGCTCAGTGCAAAGGTCGGAAGCATAGATGTGCACATACTACATAAAATAGTGTATCTGTAATATTAAATTTTTGTGAGATATGGGAGTGGAGATTGGGAAGAAAAGTCTTCAGATTTCCTTGGGAGGATGCTAATGAATAAAAGGTTGAGAAAACTCGAGAGACACTGTTCTAAAAAGTCAGAGTCTACTCGATCCAGACCTGGGCTTTTCCTGAGCAGCTTTACTTCACAGTGACTCCAGATTTCTCACCTCCAAATGTCAATCCAGAAGGAATTGACAAAGTGAAGTGTGATTTCCATTTTAAAAAATGAAAGGTTGGGCCCATCTGTGGGAGACAGTGCTCAGAAGATTAAAAAGTCTCCACCAAATTCACACCAGTGAGTCACCCACTTTCCTGTCCCTGGTGCACGGGCACATCAGCTTCTAAGCCCCACACAGAGCTGCTCTGGAAGCTGTCATGACCCCTGAGTGGGCCCAGAGAACAGCCACACGCTCGGGCAGGCAGGCATGCTGTGCACCAGCACAGCCGACTCCATAAACAAGCCACGGAGGAGGTGATTTTATGCCCATAATATCCTCATTAGCTTCTTTGAATTATGATTACGTTTTTCTATTTGGCTATTTTTCCCACAGATGACAGAAGTCTTAATAAGCCAATAAAAAGACATCTGAAGAGATTTTTCAGAGGGAGATCTCAAAGCCCTTTGTAAACATGAACTCATTAATCCTCTTCTCATCCTGAACGATTGGCGGCTGTCATGTCTTATTATCCCATTACACACGAAAGACTGAGACCAGGAGATGGAATGCTTACAGGTGTGGCCAGAACAAAAGCTCTGCAGCTCACTATAACTACAGAGGGGAAGGGAAGAGAATGACACGCAGAAAGGACCTACTATGTGCTGGGCACGGGCGAGATCACTGGTGTATCATTTCCATCCTACCCGAGCTGCACAATGCCCCACAGGCAGGGCAGCTCTTGTGGCCCAACCCAAGCCTCCACTTAGTCAGAGATGAAGGTGAGACTCACCCACAGCCTGCTCACCATGTGTGACCACCTAGTCTCAAGCTCCAAAACTGCTTTTCACTTTTGTTTCTGCTCTAAGGATGGAATCCAAGGCCACACACAGGCTAGGCCAGTGCTCTGCCCTGAGAGACAGCCCAGCCCTGCCAGCTGGTGTGTTTAAATAGAGAAGCTGACTGCTTTTCATCAAAAGGTGAGTCGTTTCCCTCAACACATGAGAACAGCTAGCTGAAGAGGGGAGGCTCCCCAGGTGTCAAAGGTGCAGCAAGGTTTCTGGACATCGGGTCCTCCTAAGCTAGTGAAATGTTCGCCATCACTATTGTGAGGGCTCAGTGGTGGCTCAGCCGAATGGCATGGTTCCATCAGGTGACCAGCTCTTCTCACATGGGGATGGGGAGACCAGCCTCTCTGGTGGTAACATCTTTGCTATTACTACAATGCCATCGCACAGGCGCTGTTATTCTAGCCCTACCTGTAAAGATGCTGTTCTGTGTCCTGGGGAGAGTGGAGGGAGAAGCATACAAGGCACCAAAAACAACTGCCCCATCACCAAGGCCTGGGCTGCTTAGAATAGCTTCCACTGGGAGGACAGGTTCCAAGTGCCTCTGAGAACCGATCATCTCAAGTTACTTGGTATTCATCTATAGAATTTTTCAATTATGTATGACTAATTTTTCACAAAGTCATTATTTAAAGCAATTTGTTTCCATGTGAGAGGCAACACCTTCCCCTTCCTGAAAGGTGGGCGGGGAGAATGTCAAGCCGCCATGCTTCAACTTGAGTTATTAAGCGGTCACAGGAGTTCAAAAGAAAAAAAAAAGTAATGAACAGGTAAGTCATCACATGTAAAATTCCTTTGGTATACTATCAAAATACAAATTAATTATAGATAACATCAAACGAGTTCTCTTTAATGCATGGTTTTCCCAGAGAAGGTAATGAAAATGGTGTTCGGGCTGTGGGCGGGCAGTTGAGGAATATATTGAGGGATCTTTTATGAATGTTGGCGGCGCTTCACTGAAGACACGGTGCCTGAGAAGGTCTGAAGGGGCCTCTGGAGCCTCCTGGGACATGCAAATAAAACTGGCTTTAAGGCACGAGGTGCTAACTCCCATGTGAGCTCATCCCCACAGGTCACTCTCGATGTAACGACAAAACCACCCAGGACAACTACACCCACCTGCAGCCTGCACAGTCAATAGGGAGAGCAGCTGGCAGCCAATATGCTTGCCAGGGAAGCTTGGCTAAGCCAAGAAACTGTGGTCATGGCCGCGACAAGGCTTTCGGAACGACCCTGCTGAAGTGAGCTCGTGATTCACCTTCTTCTGGGGTGAGTGAAGAATGGACAAGAAGGGCAGAGAAGACAGGGCCTGCCCCTCTCCACCCTCAGGCCCCCACCTTCCCACTTGTATGTAATGCTAATATTCACATGACAGCAAACATTTTCAAAATAATAGTCCTATATACTTAAGGTTAATCAGAACGGGCGCCATCCAACTTGCAAAGGTAGCAATTTTCCTTCATTAAAGCCAAATCAAGAAAGAGAACTTTGGGATTCCTCGGGGCTAATTACAAGGTGTTAATAATAACAATATAATGGCAGCAATTTTCCAGCTTTGCTCAAACCCATAATCTGCTTGAGTGCCTTATAGGATTGTCTGTGAGTTTATATAAAGCCAAGTGTTAGTCCAAAAATGTTTTCAGTAATTTCATTTTTACATCATGTCTCTCCTGAGTGTTTATGATGATGTGGTAATTGGTGGTGGAGAAGGTACTCTCTGGAGAAGAGCAAGTAGCAGCTTGACACTCACAGGACTCCTTTGATTTCTCCTGAAGTGCATCCTGGGAGGGAGCCATGTGTCCGGAGGAATGAACTCTGTGGCCTCTAAACACACAGGAACGCTAGAGCGAGTGGATGCTATATGATGCTTGGGTCAACCAGATGTCTTTCTTCCACCATGACCCAGTAAAAGAAAAGTGAGCCAAAGCCAAGAATAATACTTTAAATGACCCAGAGAACCTTGACAGCAGTCTGGACAGACATAAATGATGCCACTGTCTTAGTGTGCTGGTCTGTCTATGAGCCGACCTGGCCGTGTGGGCATCTGCTGCTCCAGAAATGACAATAAAATTTCATCTTGGTCAATATAACCATTTGTTTCACTAAGCCATGCTCCTATGGATCAAATGCACAAGACTTCTCTGGATTTTAATTCCATAGATATGTCCAGTTGTTCAACTCAAAACCCAAAATAGGGCTGAGGATTTAGTTCGGTGGTTCTGGCTCCTGCCTTGCAAGCTCAAGGTCCTGGGTTTGATCCCTGGTAACCACATACAACAATGCCAGGCATGATACCTCATGCTCACCAGCAATCAGTACCATATACTATAGTGCTGGGTATAATGACTCACGCCTCTAATCCCAGTACTTAGGAGGCAGAGAGAGGAGGCTGGCTGAGTTCAGATGGCTGAGCTACAAAGTGAGACCGTGTCTCAAAAGACCAAAACAATTTGCAGCTGGGAGTGTAGCTTATAGCGCTTGCTTAGCACATTGGAGGCCCTGAGTTCCATCTCTAGCACAAGCAAGCAAGGAGAGAAAAAGATAAGGAAGGAAGAAATGAAGGCCTTTCAAGAAAGATTTGTTGATGAGGACAACTGTATTATTGCCTTCTATTCACCTTCCTTCCATACCTGTGGAATGACTAAACAGTCACTTAGACGACATGGAGCTTTTAAAACCAAGAAATTTAGTCTCTCTCTCTCTCTCTCTCTCTCTCTCTCTCTCTCTCTCTCTCTCTCTCTCTCTTTCTCTCTCTCTCCTGCCCAGGGGGGAAATTCTTCTGAATTTTGGACAGAAAAGAATGAAATTGTCTGGTATTGCCAAGTTGGGGTCTGAAGTCAGTTTTTTACTTCTCATTTCTAAATCTGATCGTAAAAGTTGCTGATGGAAAAGCTGAAACAATGCAAACTCCGTGTGGTTTTTGCCGACTGTTTGAGGATGCCCAGGAGATGCATCAAACCAAAGAAAGGATAATTTGTCCTAATTGGGTTAGAACCACGGATAAACAGGCACCATCTGGAGTTCTGCTCATCTGGGAGTTTACAAGCAGGGACACTCAGGCCTGCATTCTTTTGGAATGTGTGATTCCTCTTCAGTGCTCCAGGGTGGGGATCAGACAGGAAGAGGGCAGGGGAGGGAGGAGGGAAGCAGGGAAGGTTGCTTGAGTTCCAGAGTCTGCCCATGAGGCTGTCCTAAGATTCAGTTGAGATTATGTACAGCAAAGCGTGTGATTTGAACCAAGAGGATTCAGCACCTTTGAAGACCACAGAGATCTTCCTGTCCCCACTGTGTTGAGCTGGGGAGACTCAGACAGTGATGGCCCAGGGAGAGCAATGGATTTGCTCAAGATTATACCCAACATGTAACAGGAAAAGGGCACATTTTCTTTTTCATTGGCTCTACTATACCTCTGGTTTGTTTGAACAGCTTTTAAGGGAAACACCAGCCTGAGGAACACAGGGAAACCTGAGAGGTAAAGTTGAGCAAGCCATGGCCAGTTGCAGTCTTGCAGAATTAAACATACAAAGTCTTCAGGGAGAAGGTGTTTGATCTTTGGCAGACAGTCTCACTGCCTTCCCTCAGCCATGCCTGTCCTCCTTGCTCATGGAATGCTAGTTTTGTTTGAGTAGCCATATGCCCCATCCCCGGGGGATAAATCACAGATGAGCCAGGAGACAGTGAATGACTGACCACGTGCCAAATCTGTTCCACAGCCTGTTCTTGGTACAGCTGGGGAGCTGAAAAATGTTTTCCTATGGAGTTTTTTAAACAGGTCATTAAAAAAAAAAACCAAAACAAGGGTAATTGTGAAATGATAGACAAAATTATATGAAATTCAAATTTCTTGGTTCACAAGTTGTGTTGGCAGAGTGACCAACTCTCCCTGCTTGTCTAGGAACAAGAAAGTTGCCTGAACTTGGGATTTCTGGTGACAGAGGGAGGATTGTTTCCAACAAACCAACGTGAATGGGTCACCCCAAAGCCTTCCTGCAGATGCCAGGCAAAATGCAGGACACTTCATTCAGGTCCTCAGATAAACCACAGGTACTCTACTCCTTCTCTGGCAGTTTGTCCCAAATATTGCATGAGATATACTGACCCTAAGAAAGCACTTCTTTTTTATCTGAAGTTAAATTTAACTGGGCCTGGGATATAATTCAGTGGTAAATCACATGCCTAGGCATGGGAGGCCTCCAAGTTCCATTTCTAGCACCAAACACCCAAAGCAAATTTAATTGAGTCTTCTGTATTCTTGCAGACAGAAGTTGACAGTCCTAACCATACATATGTGTTTAGGTATCTTCCCTGACTGCTTTCTTGGTATTACAGCAGAATTGATAACTTCAACTCAGGCACTATTGTCTACAAAACCTAACATTTCTACCCTTTTGTTCTTTACCAAAAATGTCTGCTGACCCTCAGTCTAAGCAAATCATGACAAGGTACCAACTCCTCATGCGGAAAGCGATCATTATGTATTGCAAATATGTAATACTGTCGAGGATCATCTGCCTAGTGAGACGGAAGAAATTTGCTGGGTACTTTGAGGGAAGATGTCTCAGTTGGCAGAGATAAGAACAGTTCACAGAAAAAGTCCTTTCAAGCTTGTTTCCCTCCCTTTCTTCTCACCCAGCTGGGGAGGCCGGAGGATGCGGATGTGAGGCTTGGAGCCATCACAGCTATTTTGTGGAAACTTGGTCACTCACCAAAGATGAGATAACAGAAAAGCATCGAGGAACTGGTGACTCCCAAGGACCATCTCCTTTTAATCAGCTTATTTATTTTGTTTTTGTTCTGTTTGTTTGGTTTTATTTTGGTTTTGATTTTTGATGCTGACGATTGAGCCCAGAGTATAAGATGCCTACACTTTACCACTGGGCTGTAATCTTAGCTCCCGAGTTAGACCCACTTTGGTTTTAATTTTTCTTCTCTATTAGTACATATTTGCAATGCGTAATGATTGCTTTCCTCACGGGGAGTTGGTACATGTACATAACATATCTCAATTATTTTTTCACCTCCTTCCCTCCTTTTTTGTTCCCCCTCAAATTTACAAAAGATCTATCTCCCTATTTCCTATTGTCTATCTTCTATTTGGCTCTTTATTTATACTTTGGATTTCATATATAACAGAAACCATGTAATATTTAAACTTGTATGTCTGATTTATTTCACTTAATGTTATATTCTCAAGATATATGCAGTTTCCCACAAGTAAGTCTATCTTAAAGTAATATTCCATTGTACATAAATATATTTTCATTCATGTGTTGATGGACATGTAGGCCACTTTCAAAATTTTGCTATTATGACTGCTTCTATAAACATCAGAATACATGTATATAGTCTTTAGCTCTTTGGGGAAGATACCTAGAAGGGAAATAGCTGGACTGAATGGAATTCTTCACACAGGGTTTACAAAGTTGGCTGGAGGAAAAATTACATCATTATCTTCATGAGCTTCTAACTGAAATGCAGTATCTTCTTCAATTATGAATCCATGTGACAAACAAATAATAACATTAGCCATAGCTGAAAACCCATCACTGTGTATTCTCGCCTCTGATCTTCAAACAGTCACCCCCATTCCACAGTATTTGATCTATTCCAACATGCCCAGATGTCTCAAGCCATTACAACATCAACTCAAAGTTCAAAATCCCATCCTTTCAAAAGACTCAAGACTTATTATCTAAATCAGGTATGCATGAGACTCTAGGTATGGCCCATCCTGAAGCAAAATTCCTTCTTGTCTCTGGACATGTAGAACTAGAAAATGCTATCTACTTTTAGAATGCAAGGATCAGACAGACATAGGATAATAGTCATAGATATTCCTGTTCAAAAGAGAAATATGAGTTACAACCCCAGTAATGTTGAAATCCAGATAGCAAACAATTTCCTGTGGTTCATGTCTGTGCCCCCTGACTTGCATCTCTGCCCTAGGGATCCTTGTCTTTTTTTTTTCAATTAGTAAGCACTTGCAATTGAGTGGTTATATCAGCTTGTTTCCTGCCTGGAGAGTTTTGGGAATCCGGCCACCTTCTTTCATTTCTTCCTTGGACTCTCATTCCAAGCTGGAAGTGTTTCTCTTGATTTAAAAAAAAAAGGAATCTATAGAGCTCTATGGATCTCCCTTGTATGTCATGGGAGTTCACTCATTAGACAAGACACTCCAGCATGGATTTTTCTGGCATAATTCCATTTTCACTCCTGTCTTCTGCCATAGTAGCTAGGAGGATCCATTAATAACACCTTTAATCTTTTTAAAGAACTCTCAGTGACTGAATACTCTGCCTTTTGGTTCTTCTCAGGCACTAGCACAGGCCACACACACCCCTTGGCTTTCTCTCCAGAGCATATTTTCTTGGCAACAAATTTAATTTTAGCACCTTTTGATAAAATCTTTTGTCATCATGATAAGTTGAGAACTTCCCAAACCGTGAAATCCTTGTGCCTGTTTTAGTTGATAATTTTTTCCTCAATTGGCCCATTTCCTCTCACCTCAAACAGCACGAAGAAACCAGGATGTTCTTTAGACACTTCACTGAGAAATCTCCTCAGCCAGATCCAAGAGTATCCCTTATAAGTTTAGAGATACACCATGGAATTAGCTGACTTCTCTAGTATTATAGGAAAAGAATTCTCTTTCCTTCTGTTTTCAGTAAAATACTCCTTTTCTGAGCTTTCTCTACAAATGCTTGTAATAACCTCCCTTTTACCAAACAGAGAACATTGCAGAGATTGTAGTGGGCCTTGAGCTGAGTTAAAAGGGCTTAAGAAGAAAGGATAGAAAGAATAGAATAAGGATAGTTATTTATAAATGGAAAGTCATCATGGTTCCCTGAGTGAGACCAGGACAGAGCAAAGGACCTGAGTGACATAGTGATGAAAATTAGGTAAGTGAAAATTAGGATAAGTTAAGGCCACATACCCCAGTACCTACACAGAGCCAAACAGAGAGCCTAAATGAAGAACTGAGCTGTCACATGGTAAATAACATCCATATCCCATTCACTGTCCATGGGCAACAGGGAGCCACTGAGACAAGAAGAGACCATGTATGACCAAAAATTATAATGGATAATCAGCACCACAGAGCTGCTTCTTTGCCATGCAGGCCAAGAATATAGGATTAAAAAAAATAGCAATCTCCTAATATGAAAAAGGTGATAACTGATCCATATATTAACCATCTTGAAGGCCAATATCTTGTAGGTCAAATAAAATTTGTTCATTGGAAGATACAGGCCTCAGGCCACCTGTTTGCAATCTTTCTAATCATTGTAAAGAAACAAAGATGAACTATATTCTATTGTTTATTCCAAACTGGGGCATGATGTGATCAAGATCTGAACAAGACAAGACCCTTCTAGAGCAGGTTGGGGACATACTGGGAGAAGGGCACTGAGGTGGAGGCCAGAGAGTGACTGGTAAGCTGTTGAAATAGTCTACTGAACTCTGATGGGGACATTAGAAATGGAAAAAAGAGAAGTATTATGAAAGATACTTGGAATATTTAGAATAAGTAGAATTCAGAAGTATCTGTCATGATTCTCCTCCTAGGAGTGAATCCATAGGAAAAGATCTGGTTGTGAGTAGTTGTGAGTGACATTTTTTCCCATCTAGTCTCCTGGGAACCAGAGAGTTGCCAGGCTGGAATAGGTCTAATGCTTATTCTCCTCTCAGAGTTCAGGAGACACACAATGGTCTTGGTGCTGCAAATAGCATCAGATGGAGCTCCCGGGCTACGAGAACCTGAGTAGTAACATTTCCATCGACTTCCCTGGCTGATATGTCCTCTGCTCCAATGCAGTCAGCTCAATGCTGTTCTCACAACTCCTACTAAGAGCCAGTTCCAGAGGGACTGTACCTTGCTCCATTGATAGTCCTAAAGACACCGAGCTACACACCTGTAGCAGATTTGGAATGGTTCGCTGTTCTATTCTGGGTGTCCCCTCCAAAATTTATGTTGAGATTAAATTGCCATTGCAACAGTATTAATACATGAGACTTTCATGAAGTGATGAGATCATCCACGTACCATCTTCATGACTGGATTAAAACCACTATCACTGGAATTGATTTGCAGGGAAATGGGCTCCTGGTAAAGGGTTGAGTTGGGCCTGACTTTTCTCTGTGTCTCATACATACCCTTCCTCACCACATGATAATGCCCCATCTCACCACACGCACCAAGAGGGCCTGTGAGAGTTAACTGATTGTGTCAATTTGAATAAGAAATGACAAAAAAAATTGGGTCAGCATAGTTCTGGGTGTAGCTGAAGGGATTTACAGAAGGCAGATGACTGCTCTGGGTAAGCTTGTCACCTGAATGGAATAAAAGGAAAATGGAGAAGGAAGGTTTGCTTCTGTTTCTACGGAGGAACTCTCGCTTCACTTCCACTTGAACATCAACTCCTGACTTCCAGTGTACACCTTCAACCTTCGGGAACCCAGAGATGTGCTTACATGTGAACTCCAGGCCTGCACCCTTTCACTGTAATCTTCATATCTCCTGTGTAGACAGCCCTTTTGTCCTCTTCCACACTTGACTCTGCAGATGGCCATGGTAGGCTTACATTTTACATACTTATGTATTTAGGTATCATACATTAAATATGTGTCCCAGTGAGCACTGATACGAGGCCCTTGTCAGATGTTGTCATTAAACTCTTAAATGTCCCAGCCTCCAAAACTGTAAGAAGAAATCTCTGTTCTTTATAAATTGCTCAGTCTCACACATTGTATCATAGCAGCAGCAGACAGACTAAGATAGCCTCTATTCAATCCATAAACACTTAATGAACACTTACAGTGCACCCAGCTCCATAACAATCTTCAAGTCCCAGGTGGACAAGGCAGCCATATTAAAGAAGAGGAAACACTCATTTAAATGTCTGCTTTCTGCATACTGCACCCAGAGCTCAACACTGGATAGACATTCTCAAACGACAGAGGCCCCGTTCGATTCTTATGATCTGTGATTTCCAGCAAAGAGAAGTGAGTTTCCCAGAACTTAAAAAGGTTACTGAAGATTCAGTCACACAGGCAGGAAATGGCAGGACTGGAAGGTACATCTGCCTCTCTGTAACAACCCTACTTTTTAATGTACATCCTTTTCTCCTATCTGGCCAGGTTTACTTGGTGTTGAGTTCTCAGGGGTCAAAGCATGCCAGGCTGTGGGCATTGTTTCTCCTCTCTGGCCTCTTGTGTGCCTCTGAGACTTGCTCATAATCCTTTTCTTCCCAACCAACCCATGATCCTGACATTGGCCTTATTGCATTCCCTACTTGGCACTTCAACCCATGACAGCTAAGACCTTTCCTTAAAATGTCTCTTTTCTTCTCTTCATGGGGCTTTGGGAGAAAAATAAGCAGAAGGGGTGCCACCTCACCCCCTCCCAAGCACTGACTCAAGCTGTCCGGGCTCGCTGACATCAGCACCAGGAGTACTAAGAAGTTCACCAATGTTAGCACCGGGGTTGGAAATCAAAGGTAGCTATTTTTGGACACAACTTCAATCATTTTCCCTTGGAACCCCCTCAAGGCCAAGAAAGCAAATAATTTAATATGATTAGATTGAAACAATCCCAGAAATTGGTCCGTTTATACACCTTGGCACCATTTTTGACAAGGGTATGAGAGTAATCAAAATAAATGTACTTGGCGGAGTGGGTGTAAAGTGTTCCATTTACTCTGGCTGGCTATGCCATCCCAAGGCTGGGGACAAAGACTCTTTGCTGAGAAGGGACTATATGGAAAATCTGGAGCGGGTGGGAATGAAAACCTGTCCCACCTTGGCCCCCTCCTCTGCTCTGGTTGTGATTTGAGTGCACAAGCCCGGAATCCAGTGGGGCAGCCTTGGAAGGGCAGGCGATAAGTGTACTTGTACTTGGCTGGCATTTTTGGGGTTTCCTGCTTCCGGAGATTGCATCAGCACTAATGTCCCAGATCTCAGCTTACATCTCCCTCCCAGAGCCACTGAGTGAGATGTTTCAGAAGGGGCCACTCTTTCCACTCCTACAGCTGCCAGCGCCCTCAGCTTCCTCCCTCAGATCCAAAGCATGGCAAAAGCCATCTCATCTTTCCCCCTCTTTTTCAATATCCTCCCAGAAGAGCAGCTTCCCTCGACTGAAGGCCAGGCTCCTTCCTGGATGGATCTGTAGACTCAGCCTGGAGAGGGGTGAGGCTGAGACTCAAGGAACCCTGAGTACTGAGAGGACAGCCAGATGCTCAGCCCGTGTGTGCAGAGTGGGCCCCGAAGTTCCCCAACTCCTTTTCTCCCCTATCAGAACCTAAGGGGACAATGCCTCATCTCAGCCATGAGCCTGTTTTCGAGGGGAAGTGTTTAAAAATACAATCATGCCACAGAACAATATGAAAATACTTCATATACCCCAATAGTGTGTGTTGGCTTTCAATCATTTTCTTAACAGTAAATCAGTACAGAAAAACTAAACACCTCTTAACCACCTATGAGTCATTTCCATCTTTTCCTTTCAAGAAGCAAAAAGCGTCCTTCCAGTTCATATTCTTGAGTTGTATATACCTCTGCATACAAATTGAATTTATCATCACCGCAGTGTATGGACAGAAAATGTTACTCTGTGTATTTGAAATGTCATATTCCTGCATATCGTCCAAAATTTAAGACATATCAGAATATAAAGAGCCAAAAAGGATTGCTCCCACCTTATCCCCCCTACTTGGCCTTTCTGGAGATGATGACTATTCCAAGACTGTCCATCTGGCTGACATCTTCTTAGGTCTGGACTCCAAACTTCCTTCAGAGTGGACTAATTGGTCTGGCCTTCTGTGAAGTGCCCCTAGTCCACAGAGGACTCAGTTCCTCTTTGTGTACCACTTCTGCCGTGCTGCAGCTCTTAGCTTGTCCCCTGAGAGGTCTCCCCAACCCAGGCCAGGTGTGCGTATTCAGGAGGGACGTTCAGTGCTTCACAGCCAGCCTGCAGCTCTTGCCACCTCCCCCCTGCTTCAGCAGGACCCTTTGACACTGGCTTTGAACTCCTTTGCCAAAGTCATTCATTAGTCTCAGCAAATTACTTTGCTGACACTTTCCCAGAGAATTTCTAAAATCCTGGACCCAAGATGAGCTTAAGCCAGGGAAAATTTTTTGAACTTGATTTAGAACAAGTAAACAAATCACTTTTGAGAAATATGTTTGTGCTGCTGCTGCTGCTGCTGCTGCTGCTGCTGCTGCTGCTGCTGCTGCTGCTGCTGCTGATGCTGCTGCTGATGCTGCTGATGCTGCTGCTGATGCTGCTGCTGATGCTGCTACCGAGCACTAAGCAGGCAGCTTTCCATTGAGGGCTCATGGGAATGGTTGCTGACTACAGGATTCATGGCATGGAAGTGCCTAGGAGACCTTGGGAGGGGACAAATCTGCTTCACCCCAGACTCTTACAGTCCTCTGAACCTTAGGTGAGATAGAAGAACAAGGCTTATTTTTTTTATTCTAATGCAAAGGAGAAAAGGATATTTTGTTATGCTTTGCATGGTCCCACACAGTTATGTGTTAAAAATGTCCTTGAATTCATAGATTGATGGACCCAGAAGTGGTCCATTAAGGTTCAGGAGCATTACAGGAGGTCATGAGGTGCTGTGCTCATGACGGCATTACTGATTATTCCATTAAAAGGATGGAAAGCTGAATAGCAAATGTGCACTGGCTCCCTGTGTGATGACCCCTAACAAGTTATGATGCAACAAGAAGGCCCCACCAGATGCTGAACCAGCACCAGCATCATCCTCTTGAACCTGCAGCCTCTGGAACTGTGAGCTAAATGGACCTCCGTTCTTTGTGTGTTATCCAGGCTAGCCAGGAATCATGGCACATGCCTGTCAGGACTTGGGTGACTCAAGCAACCGTACCACAAGTTTAAGACTCCCCAGGGCTACATAGTGAGTTTGAGTCCATCCCGAGCAAGACTTTGCCTCAAAAAGACAAAATAAAATAAAATAAAATAACCTATGGTGATGAATCCTAACAACAGAAAATGGACAGTGATATTTATAGTATTCCATTTGCCTGAGCAGAGTGTGGGAGTACTGCCACATGATTGCTTTCATTCATGAAAATTGTTATTTAATTCAGTGTAGCAAGCTTAATGAGCAGCTACTCTGTGCCAGCCACAGTAACATATCCTCTCCTCTATGCCCTACAATGGCCTATAAGGGCAAGTACTGTCAACCTTTACTGTTGTTGCTATTGCTCAAGTCCTACTGCCAGAGTCAAGGCCAATCGCCTCCTGTCTGTGGCTCTCCATTTCCTCATTTGAAATAAAAGTAACGGATATCATCCCACCATTCCTGCTTAGGCTTACTTACTCTGTAATGGCATCTCAGCATCTCTTTTTGGACATGCTCTTGCTCAATCATACTTCATACAGTTCAGGTTTCAAGGGTCACACAGGCTCACCTAGTCACCTCCCTCTCTCAGCCATGGGAACTGGTTCAGAAGGAACAGAGAAGCTCCTAGGCAGCTGAGGGGAAGGAACCAAGCCTGGACACAACCATGTCTGAAGCCTCAATTTATTTCAGTGTTTAGTTGTGAGTCCCAATAACTTCTTCATTCCTAACCCAGCTGGAATTGGGTTTCAACCCAAAATGAGTATAGCATTTTCTTTTTTTTTTTGAGACAGGGTCTTGCTTTGTAGTTCAGGCTGGCCCTGAGCTCAGCCTCAAACTCCAGCAATCCTCCTGCCTCTGCCTCCCAAGTGCTGGGGTGACAGGCATGAGCCACCACACCTGGCACTGTGGTATGTGGTACTGATTGCTGCTGGGCATGAGTCTCCACACCCAGTATTGTATATGGTTACTGGGGATTGAACCCGGGTCCTTGCACTTGCAAGACAGGTGCCGGAACCACTGAGCTAAATCCCTGGCCCAAGTATAGCATTTTCATAGGGTGTTATTCACAAAGCTGTTAAACAAGATCACATAGCATGAGTGTGCACTGATAGGGAACTTCAAGAAGTTCACTTCCAGGTAGACGTAGCTTGGTGGGAGAGTGCTTACCTAGCAGTAGCATGCATGAGGCCTGGGTTGTTAGAATCACAGCACCACAAAAAGGTACACACACACACACACACACACACACACACACACACACACACACACACATACACACAGAAAGAGAGAGAAATGTTTAATTTTCTGGTAATGCAGCCCAAGTTCAGGAGTCAGATTTCTATGGCTCATATCCTCTGCTCATCAGTGGCATAAGCTCAAGTGATTTCAACTTTCAGTATTTCTATTGCTTCATCAGTAAAATGAGGATAAAATAGCCTCCCCTTCAAAGATTGTTTTGAAGGTAACATGATAAATACATGTAAGTTTCTTGTACCTGGTCTGTCCATACTCAATGTATGTTAATATCCATTATAACGACTGGGAGCCAGAACTCAAGCACTCCCCTTGAACTTGTCCCAGTTGTGTCCCACTGTTTCGTGCTGGGGCCACCTGGACTGGGTAAGTCCGGCAGTCACACACTTTGTGCTCCTGCAGCCAAACAGCTTGCTAAACTGACACTTGAAAAAGTTCCTACACTTCCCTTTCTAATAAAAATAAATATAATTATATAGGGGAACACAATGAAAAATACAATGATATAACAATAAAATGTTATGGGGCAAATAGCATCTCCCTCATAGCTGCCTTAAGACATCTGATCTTCGCTGACAGCTTCCAGGAGCATCAATGTTGATTTCAAACCACAGTCTAAGCTTGATTGCCCCTAACCTGTGGGGCCCTGGAAAAACTCTAAGGAGAGTGTGAAGAGATAGCACCCTAATAAGTTCAGCCTTGGTATGCGCTGTAGCTTCAGAGGCCTCAGCCATGGAGGACAACCCAACTGCCTTTGCCTCAGAATGAGCTGCTAAAACGAACCTTTCCAAAGGGTGAGCTTGCCTAGGTGAGATCCCAGCTCACCCTAGAAATTAACTCATGCAAAAAAATGACTGAGTCAGCTTTCAAGTCCATCCTGGGAGGGAGGGGGCTGGGGAGTGAGCCTCACTGTGCCTGTGAAGTGGTGGATGCTGTAGAATGATTTTCTAGTGGAGTCTCATTCAAGTCAACAGCCAGGGCAGAAATCTGGCCTCCTTGCCTAATGAGTAACAAGAACTTGGTGAACTTGAAATGGATGTCACACCTGGACACCTCACAGTGTGTATTTTCCAAAAAGCTCTGAAGGATTGTATCCCCTCTATGATTTCATGGTCTGCACACCACAGTTTTCCTCTTCTGACTGAAGTGAGCCTGACTAGAACTGTCCATCTTCCAGCCTTGGCTGGGCCATCTGCACACATTAGTTCCACTCCTTTTTCAACCTCAGTGACAGGGAAGGAACTGTTTTCTAGTCTGTAAAGAAGAAACTGAGACCAACATACAAGACAAGTTGTGGCCCAGCTGGTAATAAAATGCAGGTCACAAAATTTGCAAGTTCAAGCCCAGCCCGGACAACTTGGTGACTTAGCAAGATGCTGTCCTCAAATATTTAAAAGGGAGATGGGGGTGTAGTTTAGTGTGAAGGCCCTGGGTTCAATCTCCAGTACTACAACAGTAATAATGATATATATATATTAAGCACAAAGAGTGTATCTGCCTCTCACTACTTACTTTCTTTCCAAAAATACTCTGCATCTCCACCAGCTATAGCATTTATATGTGCACATACATCCCTCATTTCACACAAATGATAATGTTTAAGAACTTCCAGGGCGCTGGGGGCACAGCACAAGGCTTAGGTGCTTGTCTAATATACATGAGGCCTTGGGTTTGATCCCCATCACCACACACACACACACACACACACACACACACACACACACACACGCACGCACACACACACACACATGTCTTTTGAACTCCCAGCTACTTGGGAAGCTAAAACAAGAGAATCACAAGTTCAAGAAGTTCTTCCTGAAAAGCTTAATGAGACCTTGTCTCACAATTAAAAATATAGAAAAAAATACATAATTATTTCTGTTGGTAGTATTGGATATTGAACCTAAGTAAAGACATAGCTCACTCGTAGATGGTCTCGGGATTCAATCCTCAGTAATAACACACACATAAAATAAAGTAAAATAAAAAAAATAAAGAGTGGCCTGTCTTTTGGAGTTTAAAAAATAGACTATTGTAGAAACATGCTAAAGCTACACACAGGTAGTCTGAAAGGTCAGTGGAATTCCCCTTGTTTGTTAGCCAGCCCTAATGAAGGCACTGTCTCAGCCAGGTCTATTCACCCTTCACCTGCTTCCCACCCACCCCACATGGCTCCAAACCATTCCGAAGCATATCAGGTATCTTGTCTTTTATCTGTAAATACCTCAGGTTGTACCTCTAAAAGATAAAGATTCTTTTTAAAGTGTACACATCATACTCTTATCATACTTTGGGAAGAAAAAAAAACATCAAGTCCCCACTATATCTTAGGCATAAGGACAGCACGTGAATTCCCACCGAAGTCGCTGTCCTAACAGATGCCCTGCATGACCAGATCCCTATGGATCAGCATTAAAACTGTGGCAAGTGTTTGACTGTTATTAAGTTGAGCCATCATAAGTTATCAATACTTCACCATTTATCAGTATTTCACTGTGTTTCATCATCTTCAACCTTACAGAAATCAGAATTTCCATCTGAAGGATTGTGCAATGAGTCATCGTGTGCACCATCCGCACAAGAGTCTGGTTAGGAAACACATGCCTAGAAGTGAAATTTCTCTGTTAAGGCCCTCATCTTCTTACTAAGGCCTTGGACAGTTAGAAACAGGACTAAAGTAAAGTCCCAGTGCTTTTTATTTTAGACTAATCTCCCTTTCTGCTCCTAAGCACTCGCCATGTCCAGCCAACCTATCCATACAATCACCTCTTCAGCGTGAATCTCATTGTCTCTCTTGTCTGTTTGAAATCCTATATGGCTCCTCATTCCCTTCAGAATAAAAATCTAATCTCTGTAACTTGATATTTAAGGACTTTCACAACCTCATCTAGTCTGTCATTCGAGCCCACTCCTGTCACTTCCCCAAATTTCAGCCATACCATTTGAGTCACCATTGCCCAATTTCACAATTCCTACTTTTTAAAAAAAAATTTATTTTTTTTTTTACCAGGGAATGTCCTTGGAACCTTGCATTTGTAAGGCAGGCCCTGGAACCACCGAACTAAATCCCTGGCAACAACTCCTACTTTAAAATGTTTGTGCCTTTGCCCAAGCTGTTTCCTGAATCTCGGGTTGAAGAACTCCTGTTCACCGAACTCTGTCATGTCTTCCTCTGTGAAATATGTTCTCAACCTTCCAGGAGTTGTTGGCCATGCACCCTTCTTTGTGAAGGTATATAGCTTTATGTGCTCTTGAAAGGATTCGACATGACACTGGAATCCTATGAAATTATCACTATTTGGCCATTTTTTAGCCACAAAAAATAATTTTGAATAAAACATTATCTCTCCTAAACAGCAAACTTATTTATATATACAGTAGCTATCCTAGAAGGTGGTATATGTCTATAAGCCAAGAGATAAAAGAATCTGTGACCTAGATGTGAACAGAAAACTATTGAAACATCTTTGAGCTGCTCCTTCTAGTGGTTTGTACAGGTGACGCGTTATTAAGAAATTCCCTTCTTCTCTGGAAGTTACTTCCTGTGCAGAACGGAAGCGGATGCTTCGAATGAGTCCGCAGAGGAATCAGTGACCTGGACTCAGGCCTGGGAAGCGCAGCAGCAGCTTCCCTGTGTTCCGTGTACTCTCTCACCCGGCCGCTTGCACCATTTATAATCCTTTGTTCTGCATTTCTCTTTGATTGTCAAATCCCTGACCATTCGTCTTCCTGCCTTGCTGCTTTCTTTCTTTTCTGTATTTTAAAAGTGACAATAAAATACTGGTCAAGTAACTATAATACTATTAATGGCCTCAATCACTACGAAAAGGAGATTACATAGGTGAATTTTACCTGTGCAATGAAACACAATTAACTAGTACCAAAGCAGGGGCTGGGGGTGTAGCTCAGCAGCAGAGTGTGTCAGAGTACATGGCTGGTGCTTGGTTTAACCCTCAATATCATAAAAAGAGACAAAATAGAACACAATCTAATGCTATTGTGCCTCTAAAAACACACATACAGGATGCATTTTCATTATGCTTTACATTGTTTTAAGATGATTCACACAACAAAACTATCAAGTAGATTGAGCTTGGGAAAGTAAGAACAACAGCTGTGAAGATTAGACTATTTGAGGTGTGCTAAAGATTGAGCCAAGGGCAGCCTACCACTAAGATATCTCCACAGGCCTTTTTATTATATTTTTATTTTGAGACACAGTCTTGCTAAGCTGGTAAGGTGAGTTTCACATGTGCAGTCCTCCTATCTCAGTATCCTGAGTAGCTGTGATTAGAGCCACATGATGCTGTGCCCAGCTTAGAAAATTTTATTTTCACTTAACACTCTGCAGATGTATACTTTAAATATATAAGTAAATTAAAGAGCAAAATAAGAAGTAGATAATAGAAAATGGGGAGATAGATCTTTGGCAAAGGAAAAAGGGAAGCAGTAGATGGAAGGAGAAGAAGGGAGGGGCGAGAGGACATTTAAGAATTAAAAGCTGTTATATGCATGTGCCAACTCTACAAGGTGAACGTAATCATTCTGTACTGCAATTAGTGTATGTACTACACTGGTGAGTATATATATAGGAAGGTCACAATTTATCTATGACATTTATTTATTTATTTATTTATTTATTTTTTGAGACAGGGTCTTGCTTTGTAGTTCAGGCTGGCCCTGAGCTCAGCCTCAAACTCCAGCAATCCTCCTGCCTCTGCCTCCCAAGTGCTGGGATGACAGGCGTGAGCCACCACGCCCAGCACTGTGGTATGTGGTACTGATTGCTGCTGGGCATGAGTCTCCACACCCAATATTGTTATGTGGTTATCGGGGGATCAAACCCAGGTACTTGCACTTGCAAGACAGGCGCCAGAACCACTGAGCTAAATCCCCAGCCTCTATGGCATAAATTTTTGAAAACACTGAAAATTTAAAATGTTAACCAAAAATTCTCCTGTAATTCCAGCCAATGTCACTAGGTTTCCTTTCTCTCTCTCTCTTTCTTTCTTTCTTTTTTGTGAAGCGGAGAATTACCCTAGAGCATTGTACATGCTAGCCAAATACTTACTATAGAGCTAGCTATAGCTCTAGTTCACTGCAGATATTTTAATGACTATCTTTCTGGGCATTTTTTTTTTAATCTTGGATTTATTTATTTCACTGCAACAAGGAACTTTATCTGTAACCTATTGTTTTCAGTTTTAAGTAGCCTGTGGCCATCTTCCTGTGTCTCTCCATCAGCTTCTGTGACTTCATGTTTATTGTACAAAGGATTCCGTAGCTGCTGTGCTTACTTCCTGTCTACCATACTTCTGGTCTCCATTCCTTCAGGCATCTTTGAGGATGGTGGAGGGTAGCTAGCTGGCTGGCATGGCAGATGTTCCTTCTAATCAGAGCAGTGCGCCTTCCAAGCTGGCATGCCCGGGCACATATGCCCAGACATCTTCCTCAACTAAGGAGCCATGTAAAAATCCTCACTATTTCCTGTGGGCCAAATTGTCATGGATGAACGTGAAGCTATATTTCAGGAGTCCCTCTGGGCTGGTGGCATTTTGAACTGTGGGCCACATGGTTTGTAGACACTGCTCACCAAGCAAATGCTGCAAAGGGACGCTTTCTGTTCACGAAAGACAGAGGGATTCCTGACTCAAATAACCTCCACCTCTGCAGACTACCCAAAATGTGCGGGGAAAGTTAGTGTTTCTCCTTGCAGTCCTGTGAAGACCTCAACTCCGGAGGCTCTTGGCGGTAGAGTCAGAAGAAAGAAAAGGGAGCTATGGGCCTGAAGGGTGGCCTGTTACCCAGGTGAGTCCCTCAGCTATGAATGAGCTTGCAAAAGGGCTGAATCTTTGAGTCAATCCCATGAAAAATGCCAAGTCATGTGGTGAGAGAGACATAGACAGAGGGCCCAAGGAGGACTCTTCCCACAGATTCTGTGAGGTTTTTCTAGCTGAGTCTGGATAGGTGGAACCCATTAACCATCTTCCCTTAATCTCTCAGACTAGGCATCCAAAGAAGCTTACAGGGGAACCCTTCTCCCAGATGTCAAGGCTCTAGTGAAATATGTCCCTGTTACCTCCTAGCCAGGAGGCCATTTATCACTTTTACTAAATATCTATTGTATACACAGCCCTTGCATTTATCTGGTACAAGTCTTTCCTGAGTAGCTAGCATATGCCTCGTCTCTGATGGCCAGGGAGGAAATACAGCTAGTGGATACCTAGTGAGTGCTAGGATTAAGATGGATAACTAAACTGAGGGCCTACTGTGCTTCAGGGAATCAATGATAAAACTTAGTCCTCTTGTTCCTCTAAGCCCAAATGAATATATGTGTGTGTGTGTGTGTGTGTGTGTGTGTGTGTGTGTGTGTGTGTGTGTGTATTTGCTAGCATCTGAATCACCAAGGCTACTTATTAAAACTGCAGATTCCTAGAGCTCTCAGAAGTCCCGCTGACTCGGAATATCATTGGACGGATGGATCTGGGCATCTCACAGTTAAATGAGCTCCTCAGATGACCTCCGTGCACAGCAAAAGAGGAGAATCTTCATCAACGCACGTGGGACGCAGCCCATGCTTTGTCCCAGGAAACATGGAGAGGGCAGGGGTTCGATACTGACAGTCATTCACCTTTGGGCTCAGGATCTACCTCCAGAAGAGAAATATGGAGGAGGCCAGTGATGATCTCCCAGAGAGGAAGCACACCCAGTCTGTTCACATGGCAAAATAATCAGTGTCTCGGGACTCAAAAAGTAAAACACAAAAGGAAAGACTACTTTGGTCTACAAAAATATCACCCGGCTGTTCTTCCTTCAAACAAAACCTAGTGCAGTTAGTGTTACAAAATTGTGACTTGTGCATTACCCTGGTTCCAGTGGGGGCAGAAACTTCTTGGAGAACGAGTTACCATTGTGCATGGAGGGTCTTAAAAATATCTTGATAGCATAGTAATTGCATTTCTCTGGCTCTGTTCTGAGGAAATCATATCGCTCACAAGGGGAAAATCTTTCTGAATGGTGTTGATCACTACAGACTTAGTTATAAAGATGCAAAATGGGTAACAAAAAGGAATCATTGATAAAGTCAAGGCTTTGGTACCATACACACAAAAGAGGCACATAAAAATATACCAGTAACATGTTTATTTTTGTTTTCTTACCAGTAACATGTTTATTTTTGTTTTCTTGCTCATTTTTCTGTTGCATTGAGATTTGAACTCATGGCCTTCCCACTGAGCTACAGCCCAATACTTTGTATTTTTTGTGATGTAATCCCACCTAGTCACTGCACTGCCCGAATTGACCTCAGACTTGCAGTCCGCCTGCCTCAGCCTCTCAGAGTGTTGGGACTGCAGAGTTGCACCAGCACAAATATGTTGTATAAAGCACAGAAATGTCAGAATGGAGAACAATGAGGACTGTTCAAAGCTCGGCTTCAAAGTGCAATGCTGGCAGCTCCCAGGAAAGCAGGGGAGTCTGACATGATGAGGTGGGTGACTCATTCCACTCTGTGGCTGCTGTCAGAAGCTGCCCCCCACCCTCAGAACATCTTTTGCCAAATTACCTGAACCAGCATCAAATTCATCTCTGAGTTACTAACCTGGGAGAAGGGTATACTTCTCAGTTAATAAACTCATACCTTTTCAGTTACCTTCTCCATGTTTCTCTCTGACAATAGCCATAATTTTTATTAAAAGTCTATCATGGGGCCAGGGATTTAACTCAATTGTTCTAGCACCTGCCTTGCAAGTGCAAGGGCCCAGGTTCAGTCCCCAGTAATCATATACAACAATGTTGGGCGTGATGAGTCACACCCACCAGCCATCAGCACCACATACCACAGTGCTTGGTGGCTCACATCTATAATTCCAGACTCGGGAGGTAGAGGTAGGATTGCTGGAGTTTGAGGCTGAGCTCAGGGCCAGCCTGAACTACAAAGCAAAACCTTGTCTCAAAAAAACTTAAAAAAAAAACCATCCTGATTGGTTATTTCATGGTGAGTATCCATGTGTGCCTCTTAACTCTGTATGAATGGGGTCATGTTCCACATCCACCTCCACATCTGAGGTTTTGCTCAGTATCACATGATTCTGTGCAGTGGTACTTTGTTCTCGTGACAGTAGCATTCTATGTATAAGTGTAACACAATTCCTTGGCATATTTCACAGCAAGTGCCATGTGGGCTATTTCAGGTTTGGAACTTAAATGCTATTTCAAATATTCTAATCTACATGGGAGAGTATGATTCGTCCTTTAAAATGCACTAAATCGTGCCATTTGCTACACTGTAGAAAACCTAGAGTACGCTATGCTAAGTGATACAAGTCACACACAGAAGGAAGAGTGTGGCATGGTTTCACTTGTAAAAAGTATGTGAATGAGTCAAACGCATAGACACAGAATAGTGACCAGAACAGTAGATCAGAGAGGAGGAGATGGAGACTGCTCAGTGGTGACGATTTTCAGTTATAAAAAATGAATGAGTTCTAAAGATCTTCCGTACAAACCTGGGCCTATCCTTAATAATTATAAAAGGACCAAAAAAAGCTAAAAATAGAAGTGGCAACTATCTGAGTGGCCAACCCCTAAAGGGTAGAGGACCAAAAGTGATCTACTTCACAGAATATTATTCAGCCATAAGTACCAAAACCTTCTGAAATCCAAAGGAACCTTGAAAATAGTATGTGAAGGGAAAGACGACCTACTCTAGTGGTAGTGAACCTGCAGAACATGCCTTTATTTGTTTTCATCCTGAGACAAAAGACATTAATGTATAAGCTGTGTTTTTCTAAACTAAAACCCTAGTATTCAGGTTTCATGGCATGGTTGGCACTTTGGGATAAATAAGTGATTCTGAGCTGCAGTTTGGATGGTCACCTCGAAAAGATTCGCCACCACTGACCTACTTAGTGGTTCCATTTATATGAATTATGTAGAAGAGGCAGCTTGGTAAAGACAGGAGGTAGATTTGTGGTTGGTTACATGTTGGACAGTAAGCCTTGGAATCTTTCCAAAGGATTTCTTCTGGAAATGTTAATAATGTTTTAAAATTGGTTGAGGAAACTGGGCATGGTGGCATAAACTGGTAATCCCAGCATTCAGGAGGCTGGAACAGGAGGATTTCTATAAGTTCAAGGCCAGCCTGAGCTGCTTAGTGAGACCCTGTTCCAAAAAAAAAAAACTGTTGGAGGTGACAACTGCACAGTTCTGTCAAGATACTAAAAGCCATTAAGTGGACAAATTATATAAGAACTAAACCTCAATAAAATTGCATTTAAATTTTTTAAATGATGGTTATGTCTCTGGGTGGACATGCGGACTCAGCTCTCTTGGCTGGACATCTTTGAAGGAGTTGACAGGTCCGAAGGTGTTTACATATTCAGCTGTAGATAGGGCCTTATCAGCTTTCAGGAATGGACCTGCAATCTCAGCAGTAATCCGCTGGCATTCCAGTAGCTCCTCCTTCCCTTCCGTGTTTGTTATTGTCTGTCTTTTTCATCTTTGTCATTCTAACTGAAAATATGCATAGTTTTTCCTAAGATACAGTTGGCTTTTCCCCAAGGTAGGACAGATGAGCTCCTGAAAGCCAGTTTCTGATGAGAAATCACTCGGGATCTGCCTCCCTGTTTTCAGTTCTGAGAGTAATGTGTCCAGGTATGTTTTTAACACTGCTGTAGGGATTCACGCCCATAAAATGCACAAATCTTAAGTGCACCGCTCAGTGGATTTCTCACCTAAGTTTTACAGTTATGAGACAATCAACCGAGTAGACAGATCATCATCCCTGAAAGTTCCCTGAGCTTTTTCACTGATCCTTCTCCACAAGATAAACACTCTTCTTAATTTTCCACCATATATTCATTTGGCCTATTCTGGAACTTCAAAAAAGTGAAATCATACCGATACAATCTCCTTTGCATGAGACTTATTTCTATCGTCACAATGCTCTTGAGATCCATTCCTGTTGCTACATGTGTCACTATTTATCTGTCATTGTTAAATAATATCCCACTGTGTAGGTGGAGCACAATTCATTCATTTAGACATTTGCATCAATTCAAGTTGAGGGCTATGAATAGAGCTGCGGTCAACACTCACTTAGAAGTTTAAGATGTTTTGTTTTGTTTTGTTTTAATAAGTACTCAATAGTAGAATTCTAGGCCAGGAATTAGGTGAATGCATTGCCTCTTACGTTTTCTGTTGGTGAGTGATTGCTTTATTTCAGAGTCAACATGGCTACCATTAGTCTTTTTAATTTTGCCCATTCTGACAATGGTGATAGAACGTCACTATGGTTTTAATTTATCATTCTCAGGTGACCAGCATATTGGGTATCTTTTCATATGCTAGTGACAGTTTTCATGACTTCTTTAATGAGGTGTCCAAATCGTTTGCTCATTTTTTAAATTGAGTTGAAAGAGCTTTATATTTTCTGGTTACAAACCCTATGTCAAACATATGCAAGGTGAAAATTTTCTTCCAGTCTCTGGCTACTTGCTCGTTTTTTTAGCAGTGTCTTTTTACAGTAGACTTCATTTATTTTCTTTTCTTCTTTTAAGGAAAGATTATGATTGTTTTCACTTGCTCTTGCAATGTACTTTCTAAGATAAATAATCACATTTGACACTCATTTTACATCTAAAAAATGTGAGAACTAGAGAGTACAAATGCCTCATTAGATCCATAAATCGCAGGTCCAGGATTTACCTCCATGACTGTAAAATCCAGTACTGTGTCCACGTGTACATTTACTTTTCAATCAAACCCAGAAAAGGAAAGGCTATGACATAAGATTCTTTGTAATAAATATATTATTTAGGACAAAGAAAGACCAACTGAGCCTGAGGGCTCAGGAGTAACTAACTGGGGCCTCTTGTACACTTAAATAGAAAATATTAGAATAAATAAAGCTATTAAAGATGGGAATACCTTCCTTTCCCCAAAGAAATAAAAATATAGCCAGTCTCTGCTCTGTAATTTCTGATGAGAACATTTAATCAATTAGCATTGCTTTTGTCACAACTTGCTTCCCACGAAGCCAAGAAGCTGCCTGCGGCACAACCCAGCAGTAGCCACCTCCCCTTCCTAGGCTGGGATTCATCCCTGCAAGAAATGTCATGTTTTCACTCCCAGATTAAGTTCCTGCTGCCCCAGATGTAAAACCAGAGGCTGCTTATCTGGCTCCATTTATCTCTGTGTTAATAAAATGTCAGTCCCCAAGGGAAGACTCAAAAAGAGCCCCGCCCCTGTCTCTGCTCTTCAGAGGACAGACGCCTTGTTGCTAGTTTACTTCCTTGCTCTGCGAGTCAGGCTAACATTCCAAGGCTCACTAGAGGAATAAGTCCTTAAACTGAGTAAGGCTCCGTTTCATAGTTTCTGTCTCACAGGGGCTCAGGAATCAGCAGCTCTCTACATCTTCCGAACACCACAGCCTCCTCCACAGCAGGGACCTGTCTGTGGCAGGGACAATCAGCAGATCTATTTTATCAACAAAGAAACTGAAGGGCCTTAATTTGTCTCCTATCTAACAATGGTTAACATTTGTGAACCAGTCAGTGCTTGAAGCTTGGCAGCCCCCAACTTAATGCTCACCACTCACCGCAAACAAGAGAAGTGAGGGGAGTTTATGTGCGCATATCCCACAAGAACAAGCAGAAGGAGGCTCAGAGAGATAGTGCAATTGACACAGACTCTCCCTGCTGACCAATGAAAGGATGAACATCGGAAGTGTAAGTGATCGAAGGGACTTTGGAGAGTGGTTTGAACTGCAGGTGATTTCTGCCTTCATTAAGTGTAGAATGCCACCCTGCTGTGAGTCCTGTTTGTTATCCCCTAGCCGAGGCCACCGAGAACTTCTCAGAGGCAGAGGCTGTAGCACCAGGAGCAAGAGGCTCAACCAGGCCCCTTAAAAATCCAAGTATAGCCAAAAAAAAAAATTAGTTTGATCCCCTCTATTTGTGATTTAGGAAAAACATTAAAGTCACCTGTGATGCTACACACCTGTAATCCCAACCTGTGGGAGGCTGAAGCAGGTAGATTGCCATGAGTTCAAGACCAGCCTGGGCTACTAAGTGAGTGCAAGGCCAGCCTGAACTACACAGAAAGACTCTATCTCAAAATAAATAATTAAATCTCCAATCTAGAAAAACAAGAAAAGAGAAGATATTGAAATATGCAATGTGATCAGTGGAACTATTTGAGATAGAAGCCTATATCATCAGTCGCAGACATCTGCAGGACAGTACATAAGACAGTCAGGTAAAACCAAATCATGAAGAATCATCATTACAATAGCTAATTAACCATAACAAATAATACACAGAAAGCTCAGGGCTGTAGCTCAGGGATAGATCACCAGTCTTTCCTACAGGAGGCCTTGGGTTTGGTCCCTGGCAACACAAAATAAGTAAATTAACTAATTAATGAACACATAGAATCAAAAGCATAGTCATTGTTATAAGAAAATAAGCAATAATGAACAGAAATAATAAACACTAATAATAAAAAATAATAGCTGAAACTAAAATCAACGACAATAATGGCAGTTTTTTTTAAACCACATACTCTTCCACACCCTTCTCAGGAATCCATTGATTTACGCCTTTAAACAACTCTGTGAAGCAGGAACTTTGTATTATAAAGCTTTAATTTATAGGCAGGGAAACTGAGGTATCTAGAAATCGTGGGCTTGATCCTGGTGAGATTAGCTCAACAGGCCTTTACTAAAGTTAGGAGAAATCTGGGAGGGAGAGAAACAGTAACGGGGCCCCCGCCTCTCATACTGAACCTCAAACTGAGGATCCTCTGGGGGAACTGGGCAGCACAGCGGGCCCTGATTTCAAGCCAGACCCACTTGGGGGCCCTTTGGTGTTCATGAATGAAAAGCAGAGTCACAGCCCAGAGGGGATTGTTTCCCCAACCCCACCTGCTCTTACCGGGTCCTGTTAGGCCCCGAGGATCTGCAGGTACCGCCGTGCATGGCTCACGATCCTCCTCCTAGAGCTCCGGCCTCCCACAGGAGACTGGGCAGAGGCCCAACATGGCGGCACATACCTGTGAGCTTGGCCCTCTGGGAGGCTGAGGGAGGAGGATTCCAGCATCAAGCTCAGCCTGAGCAACTCAGAAACTTGCGAGACCCGGTCTCAGAATAAAAACAAAAAGGGCTGAAGGGCAGCTCAGTGCAAAGGCCCTGGGTTCGATCCCCGGTACCATCAAAAAGAGACAGACCAAGCGATCAGCGGGAAGCTGGGGTGAGCAAAGCGAAGGAGTAGGAAGCGGTGAGAGGCAGCATCTGACCAGGGAGCCCCGGCAGGACACAAGCTGTGGCCTCAGACCATGTTTCCAAAATAGGCTGAGCTTCATTAACTAACATAGAAGCATTCCCAGCACACCTCATCCCCCACGTGTCTCCCATCCCTGGTTACGAAGCCTCCCTCACCCCCACTCTCCTCTTGCAAACTTCAGCCAGAGGCTCCTTTTTCATATTCTCTTGTCTGGTGCACTGTCAAATCGCTGCTCTCTTCTAGATCCTGGCCTGATACTGGCCGGGGACACAAGGACGATGTAGTCTCCATTCGCTCCCGAGGAATCCTTCTCCTGGAGAGAAGGGGAGGTGGTGGCCTTGAGATGCTGCCCTCCCTCATCGATGCCATGCTGAATCCCATCCCCCTCCTCCAGGGACTGCTCTGTGGTTAAGCCACTCAGTGTCACTCTCACCCTTGCGTGTGGCACGTGCTGGCCTGCAGGCTGCCTGTGCGGAGACAAGACATACAGGAGTATTAAGTTATCTGGAGTTTAAATCACCCCACACAAATGGCATGAAAAAACAACTACAACAGTGAGTGTGGAGGCCATGTGACAAGGGTACTTCACTTTTAATTTTCATATGAGAAAGAATGAAAGAGGATGGGGTGTCAGGGAGCATCTTGCCCTGAGGAGTGAAATTCTAGGATGTAGAGATAGAAAATAAGTACATAACTTGCCCTCTAAATATGAGCCAAGTACTTATCACATGTCCAAAGGGAAAGGAGTTCATTCTAGTGATGCCCGAGGTCGTCTTCAGTGTGTGCATGCTCACTATATGGTGCAGAATCCACACATCAGCACACATACCGTGCTTTCCAAATGACTGAAGTAACTTCGCGGAGTGGCTGTAATGGCAGGTGGCTCCTGCCTTATTTAAGTGCAGAATATCTCGTACACAAAGGGACACATCAAGATTTGTCTGCACAATAAGGCATTTTCATGTAGAGTATGTGTGGCTCTTAATTACCTCCCACAATGTACAACAAATAAAAAGCAATGTAATGACCTACCTGTAAACCCAGGGATGTCATCGAAGTGATCCACACTAATGGATTAAAGATTAACATGACCTCGGCCACAAGTTGGCTCAGCCCTAAAACACTGGGACTAAGAAAATAATCAAGGAAGTAATATTGTCATCATTCTTCCCCGTGAGAAGAGCTGATGGTCTCTTTTAATCTCCTCGGTCCCCGATGAGTTTATTTGGGTAATTTCCCTTTGGGCTCAGGGTACTACCTATAGTATGTAAATGAGGAAACTGAGTCACAGGAGGGAGGCAATTGCTGGAGGTTCAGAACCAACCTTCCTCCTACCCTGACAGAGGCCCAGGCCCTTGGCTAGACTGGGAAGGGTGGAGGAACCAGCCTTAGGAGAAGGTAAGAGTTGTGGAGAAGGATTTTAGGACTAGGAAGAAACAGCACATTTTCATGGGAACCCAAATCCAGTGACTTCTCAGAGTCAGGGCATCACAGAGAAACAGCAGCAAAACAAAAGGATCTCATCCCAACTTTGATTTTACCCAAAGCACAAAACTCCTCATTTCAAGCCTCTCCTTTTTTGTGTGTGCCTCTGAAAGAAAACAAGCAAAAGATGCAGTAGAGTCGTTCTGGCGACAGAGCAGAGAAAGAAGAGGAAAACTGTTTCAGGATTCAAAACAGAAAGGGCCTCCTTCCCCTTTATCAATAATTTTGAAAGGGTTGCTGTAAGACACTGACTAATGACACGTGACCTTTGGATTCTCCACGAGGCAGCAGGCGCAGGCCCCAGGCCCAGCGGGGACCCCTCTGCCAGTTCGGGGTCACTCTCTCCATTCAGTGCTTTATTAGCTCCCTCCAGTCTCAGGGCGGAGTCCTGCTGCTCCTGGACTTTCACAGCTTTGATTGAGGAAAGCTATTCAGTTCGGGGCAGAGGATCTGTTTGTTTTCAGGAGGAAGTTTCTGGGAGTGTGCCCCCTTCTCCCTGTGTTTCCAGAGTTGCTGGAGAGATAAAAGCCATACCTCCTTTTGACCTTCATTGGACAGTAGGAGCCCCAACTCAGTGTGGAATAATAAAGGCATATCATGGTGCATAAATTATCTGGTGATTGACAGGCTTTCTTCCAGCTCCAGTGGAAAGTGCAGAGTTGGTGGGGGCGGGGACAGAATAGTGACCCTGGGTTGATTTAGTCAAGCACCTACTATGTGTCAAGGTGACGATAGGGAGGTTCACAGAAGTGCTCCAATCCATCCCTGTGACACGCATGAGGATCCAGGATCAGAAAACTGGAATGACTGTCCTCAGACAGACAGCATATTTTGCTGGAGGAACATGTTTAAAAAGGCTTTTCTTTTTTTTTTTTTTCTTTTTTTTAAGAGAAAAAAATTGCCAGGATGTGACGGTATCTTGCCGATGGGGTTTCAGACGCTGGAAGGCTGTAGACAGTGTGTCCAGCAGGGCCCGCCAGGCTTAGTAGTCATGTTGGCTCCTCTCAAAGTGCAGGTAGGAAGCCTGGCTTCCGGTGGATTTGGGTGAGTAGCTGTACCAGCCTGGAGCTTGGATGATTAAATGAGAAATCAGAGCCCCTCAGTTAAGCTGAAGACTTCATTTGGAAACCAAAATCCTGAAGAAGTAATTCTTGGGTTTTGACTCACATATTTTCTTTGAAAAGCGTAAGTTTTTTTCCGTTGGGAGTTACACTTTCTTTAGTGAGACGAATGCAGAGAAGTTTTATTTAATGACATACTCTACTGGAAATTTGAAGACCTGCAGCAAAATTTAAATTACAACTCTTATTGTAATCTTTAAAAAGATGGTGACATTACCCAGATGCCCAAGAATCAAGTTTTAAAATGTGACATGGAGGGCAGCTAAGGCCAGCCATTGTACTGTTGCCTTCTTTGGATTTTCAAGCATGATTTGGCAGGGCAAGACCTGGCCAACATTAACAAATTCAATGAAAGGCAAATACACAGGAAAAAAATAAAAGTTGCCTCGTCATTTCCCAAGCTCATTCTCACCCAGCCTGTGAGCCTGACCTTGTCCTCGGCCAAGAGCGGGGGAGGGAGAACAGAGAGGAGGGAGGTGTGGGACAAGAGTGACATCACTGCTTCATTCATTAACCATTCATTAAGTGTTTGTCCAACAGTAGTTTGGAAGACGTGTTATTGACCAGCGAGCTGTGCTTTGGCATAGAGGCCCTTGCCCTTGTGAATTTTGCATTACAGCAGGGACCACGAACCAATCTGTTGTGCACATGATCTGGGGATGACAGTAAGAGCTCTGAGGAGAAGAGGGCAGAGTAGTGTGAGAGAATACTCCTTGATATGGGAAAGGGCCCAAGTGTAGAATTCTCTCCCACAGAAGTGATGTTTCATCCAAATGATACAGAGAGGGCACACGAGGAGCTGGCGATTGGCCATCTGAAGAAAGGGTATGACAGTACTAAGACTCAGGGAATAAGAAGTCTCTTCTAGAAGCAGAATGAAAGCCCAAGAGGGGAGGGCAGGGATGAGGCACTAGACAGATGTCCCAGAATTCTGTGATAAAAAGCCCTGGTAGGTTCCCAGTGAGGAAGGCAGGAAGCTGAGGACTCAGGGAAATTCACAGAAATCTGGATCCTGATTTCCTTGTGTTCTGACTGGCCGGGTGGATTTGGTCACAACTTCTTTGTTCAAATGGTCTTTCCTTAGGTGGTGCAGGCAGAGCCACCAATGGGAATCATTGCTTGCTGTTAAGTTTGCTCCTGGAGTAGGAGAGTGTGACTTCAGACACAACCACCTGTAGCCCCCTTTCCAAGCTAACCCTCTACCTGAGAGTTACAAACTCAAACGCCTTAGACATCGGAGATGTATGTCTCAAGTAGGCCATTCAGGAACTCTGGCAAGCGAGACAAGAACTTTCGTCTCTCTAGACTTAACTTCAGCCTTTGCACTGTGGAAGGAGAGAGGTAGTAAAAGGTGGCCAGGTTTTCTGATTTCACAACAGGAGCCAGAAATCCAGCATTTATAAAACAGTAACAACACCAACAAATCTTGGTTTAGATTCAAATGAAAAGAGCATTTCCCAGGCAAATGGTTGCCAAAGACAAAACCCTGGCTTGCAGGAGATTCAAGTGAAAGTCAAATTGCCACTCAGCTAATCAAAGCAAAGAAGACAAAACAAAAAACAAAGGGGAAAAAGCAAGAGAGTTCCATTCCTGAACTGTAGACTGTTTCGAAGTTGAACCTCTTTGGCAACCTGCTAAAGACTGTGGATCTGTTCTCTGAGTAATATTTGTAAATAGCATAAATAAAATAACAAAGACAATCAGTTACACTTAACACGGTTACCAAACTATAGCAAAGGGATCATATGATTGCTTTATTGTTAATGTGTCAGTTAACATGATCTGATGCAGAGCCAATGCCTTCCATGCTTCTCCCCCACACCAGGGATAGAACCCAGGGCCTTCGCTCTGAGCTACATACCCAGCTTCTCCCCTTTTTTTAATGTTTCCCAGTCCCCCTTTTAAAAATGTTTAGGTTTGAAACAGGATTTCCCTAACTTGCTATGTTGCCCAGGCTAGACTTAAACTTGGAATCCTCCTGCCTCATCTTCCCAGAATGCTGGAATTACAGGTGTGTGCTGACTTCCATACTCCTGATGCACTGAAGAGTAGAAGCTCTACATATTTCAAAGTATGTGTAACAAAGGTAGTAGGACAACTTTGCATGGAATATACAGGTGAAAAATCTCTGTTGCCCCCATTATGCTCGGGGTTGTTGCCAGCATTCATGAAAATTCAGTTTAAAAAGAGCTCTAATAATGATGTGTTTTGCCATACTTAGCTTCACCGGCATCCTCTCTCCCCAGTCTCAAGTGGTCCGTGGACCTCAGTTTCAGAGCTTCTAATTAGACAGGATTTCCTTAGGCCAATGAATTGCCAAAGAAGCTGCCTTGCTCCTCCTCCCATTTCAGGAAATGGGGTCCTTATCGCTTCAGCTACTCCAGGAAGCTCCTAGATCCAAGCTTCTTTCTCCATGCAGAAGACCAGAGCCTTCAGGGTCTGTCAGGGTCTGGTCCTCCCCACAGAGCTGTCTTCCTTCCCCACCACACTCCCCATGGCTTCTGCTAGTCTGCCTGTAACCAGAGTCCTTCCAAGCCTCTCTCTGTGTGAGAGGCCTGGGGTGGTCAGAGCAGGAGCTCGCAGTCAGACAGGCACAAGTTCAAGCCCAAGTACTCCAACTTATTAGCCACAAGAGAGTGAGCCAACCACTGACCTTAGAGCCTCAGTTTCCCCCAACACCCATTTCCCATGGGTTGCAAGGATATAATGAGGCAGAGATTCAAACTCCCAGCCACAGTTTAAACCCTCAGAATATGATAGCTGCTTCTCACTAATACACATCAGCTCTACTCAGTCTTCCCAATGCAAACTAAACCCCTTTCTGTTGCTTTATTCCAGTGTCTGCTCCTTGTTGTGGTATCTTCCCTGGGATTCTATTTAAACTGATGCCATGGCCCTGTCAGTTGCTTGACCCTACTCTTAAAACTGCATTTATATTTAATACTATCCATCTGGTCTACTACCTAGTCATCTGCTATTTAACGACAGGGATACATTCTGAGAAGGACATTGTAAGGCAACTTCCTTTGGCCCTGAGGATCAATCCAAGGACCCCACATGCTACAACTATCAGCTTCACCCAAGACTTGTTTTGGGTAATTTTACCATTGTGCCAACAGTGTAGAGTGTATTTAGGCAAACTAAGACAGTAACATTGTCACCAGGCCATGCTCTGAGGCCACCTGTGTATATATGGCTCATTGGTGACCAGACACTGTTCTGCAGCCCACGAACATGACTGTGTATAACTTCTTTACTACACTCACACCAGAAGAATGTATATGCTCAGTGAACACAAGGATTCTATTCTGTTCTTGCTGTATCGCCATGTGTAGAATGCTAACAAATCCACTGTGTGTGCTGCGCAACCACCTATTGAATAAATGATGCCTGACTGAATGAAAGCCTTTGCAATTATTTTGCTGTGGGTTGTAGAAAGATTCACAAGATGGCGTCACTACAGTACCTGCCTCTGTGTCTCATGTCTCAGTGCTTGTACATGTTCTTAATCTTCCGAATCTTAGTTTACTCATCTCTAGCAATAATAAAAAAGCAATAATATAAATAAAAATAATGACACCAGCTCCACTTATCTATGGTGCTATTATAATATCCCAAACCAGAAAGCATTTTATAAGCTACAGAACACTATGTGGATGTGAGTTGTTATCATTATTACAAGAACTTCAACAAGTTAGTTCCTCCTCCCAGAGCTCCATTTCCTCATCTATGAAACAGAGCTAATTATACCTGCACTTCCTGCCTAGCTGAGTTATTATGAAGAATGAATAAGATAATGCCTGTGTAAATGCTTTGTAAACTATAAAGTAGTACACAGCCATAAGGAGTAATTATTCAGGGGCAGAGAAGAGTCGTGGAAGTACCAAGGGGTTTGGACTCTTTGAGGCCTGGTGGGAGTCCCCATTCTGTCACTGGGTCTCGGATAGGAACTTTGCATTTCAAGGGTGCCACCATCCACATCTAGTGCATGTCGAAGGCTCGGTACCTATCCAGTTTGAACTTGGCCCTGTAGGAGGTAGCAGAGCTTAGCAAGAGCCCAGGTCCACCTGTCTGGGGCCTTTTTACCCAGTTCAGGGCTTCATTTCCTCATCATTTCAATGGTATTCATTACACCAGCCTGTCAGGATGCTACGCCTTTTAATTAATATTTATAGGTGTTTGGAGATCTGCCTTTGAAAAAAGCAGGTAGTATACACTGATTCCAGAGTGGATCTTGGTGTCTTGGGACCCTGCAAATATCCACAGTCTCCTCCTGACTTCTTCAAATGGTTCCAGGCTATCAATCTGAGCATCAGTTCTGGTGATCAGAAAAATGCTCTTTTTTAGAGGAAAGCTGAATTCCTCTTTTCAAGCACACGAGTCTATCACTCAGCTCTGGGTCCACCCGGGACACACATAAGAGGTCTGGACTGAAGTCTCGTTGGCCTTGTATAGACTAATCTAGAAAATGTAAAAATAAAATAGAGCGAGAAATGTCCAGATTTGCCCTCACTTGTCTTAACACCGTTGTACTTGGCAGGTGAGTGGAGGCCTTTAGGACGGGCTGAGACTCCAGGCCAGGGGTTAGGGCTGGGAGAAGCCTTGCCCGAGGGCTGTTCACCACAAGACCAGGCCTGCCTGCAGCCCCCAGGAGGCATGAGGCCCGAGGGGAGAGTCAATCCCACAATCCCACAGTCCTATTCAGAGCTCCTCTGAGCCCTGGCCCTATGGAGTTTCTTACTGAAACTAATGCTGAGCTCCCAGTCCTAGACATAGTTATACCTGGAAATGTTATGTGTCAACATCCTCACAGTCCAGGACGGAGAGGGCTGAGTCCTCAGAGCAGTGTGCGGACAGGAACACTCAAGTCCGGGAGCACCTGCTCATAGTACCTGAGGCTCAGTGGGCCCAGAGCTGACCGGGCTGGGGAAGCAGCTAAAGGGGCAGCCTTGTTTGTTCAGTGCATCAGGATTTTGAAAGTGTGTAACAATATTAGCATATAACCTGTCCACCCTGATAACACTTTAGATATTATGAAATAATGTCAAATTGAAGTAATGATAATACACTCATGTCACTAGGAAATGCAGATAAAGTATAATGTGGAAAATAGGCCCCCCTCTTCCCTCTTGATTAGACTCTGTCTCAGTAAAGGTAAATTATTACAAGTTTCTTATCTGTCCTTCCAAAAAATAAGTTTGTTGACTGTCCCTCATCTCACCATCCAAACCTGGTCCAAGCTGTCTGCATTCACTTCCTTCTACCATCTCCAGCATTTTCAGTTTCCAGCAATGGTAATTTTTTTTTATTCCAAGGCCTCATGGACACCAAGTACATACACTACCACTGAGCTATATCTTCACTCCAAGGTCAACACTTTAAGCTTGCCCATACGAGTGAGATCACATACCACTTGCACCTGGATTATTTCACTCAGCGGTCTCCAGTCACATCCACATCATCTAAAATGACAAGGAGCAGGGGAGGCTGCACACACCTGTAATCCCTGCACACAGGAGGCTGAGACAGGAGGATCATCTCAAGCGTAAGGCCAGCCTGAGCTAGTAAGTTCAAGACCAGCCTGAGCTATAGGGAAAGACCCTATCTCAAAAACTGTTTAAAAAGAATGATAGGATTTCATTCATTTTTGTGGCTGAAGAGTAGTCTATGGTGGATATGTGCCACATTTTCTTTATCCAGTCTTGTATTAGTGGATACAGGTTCTTCTGTGTAGTGGTTCATTTTTAAATGATGCCACACTAAACACGGAAGTGCAGGCATCACTATGACTTACGAATATCAGTCCCTCTGGATGTATACCAGGAGTGGGATCACCGGGTGTCTATGAGCCTATCGGTTCCAAAGACTCACTGGATCTCTGTGCCTCCCTTCTGGATCCTTTAAAAGCACTTGAAAGATACCAAGTACCTAAGGGTTTCAACAAATACCTCCAGAACAAATATCTCTTGTATTTATAGCATCCTGGCTTCCTCCTGGTAGAACTGGGCCATCATTTATTTAGCAAGCATCAACTGGGGAGGACAGGTCAATTGTTTACCCTTTTCATTATCACAAGCAAACAGGTCTGGGTATCCTTAGACATAGTTCTTTCTGTCCTTTTGGGAGCAGATCCTGGAGGTAAATTAATGCCGGCCAGGACACTGTAAGCTTAAAGAGCATGTGCACTTTGCCTTCACTGGACATTACCAAACTGACCTCTGACTGCCCCCAGTGTAATCCCAACCAAAGGAAAAGTGACGGGCCCTCAGCCTCCATAGGATGCCTGATTAGTACTCACAACACACTCTTAGACACAAATCCATGCCAAGGGTGTTTCCATTGCAGTTTTTTTTTTTAAGGTGTTTTGAGACAGAGTCTCGCTTTGTGGTTCAGGCTGGCCCTGAGCTCAGCTTCCAACTCACATCACAATCCTCCTGCCTCTGCCTCCCGAGTGCTGGGATTACAGGCGTGAGCCACCACGCCCGGCACAGTGATATGTGGTACTGGTTGCTGCTGGGGTGAGTCTCCACGCCCAGTATTGTTATGTGGTAATCGGGGATTGAACCTGGGTCCTTGCGCTTGCAAGACAGGCGCCAGAACCACTGAGCTATATCCCTGGCCCCTCTTTTGCAGTTTTTTTTTTTTTTTTTTTTTTAAATCAGAGAAGAGGGTTGAAGTGCCTGGGACTTAGCTCAGTTTTTCCAGTACCTGCCTTACAAGAGACTGGATATTCTTATATATATTAAACTCTTTTTATAACTGTTTCTGCATACTGCCAGGTAGTATTCCTTTTATACTTTGTACACACACAAATACACATGTATGCATGCATGTGCACATGCACAAACACACACACACACATTTACTTATGATTGCTTTGGTGTTTATGTTACAAATCACCTTTGCAGCTTTGAGTGTTTTTGTTCAAATTTCTATTTTTAAAGGTTTTTTCCCACACTTCTACAACTAGATTTTCATTGTGTTCCAGTGTGGTCTTTGGTTTTATATTTGTTTAAAGGTATGCCTTAGGAAACTCTTAGAAATGCAGATTCATGAACCCAACCCCTACAACTCTGATGTAAGGTATCAAGTTGACTCAGTGAAGGACTGTTGACATAGGAGCTCTTGAGCAGGGAGGGGCTGTGTATTGGCCCCTGGCACTGAATGATGGGGCAGAAGGACCGGGATTCTTAGTCAGCAAGACCTGGGTGGACCTCATGGGCATTTGGGAAGGGCCTATGCCCAGGCTAGGGACCTACAATGGAGAACACAGAGAAGAAGGTAGCAGGTTCATCCTGGAGTCCAAGAAGCAGGCATTGGACTGTGGTCCTGCGAGTCCAGGTTTAGGTGTCTATGGTTTACATTGGACATGTGTACTGGCCCGGCCTGCTGACAAGGGTCCACCACACAGCACCCAGCTGGGCTACACTTAAGGGCTCTCAGGGCCATGGCTGAGAGTTAAGGTGGGTGAGATCTAATTCCAGTGTGAGAGGTTAGGTTGTGTGGTTCTCTTTTGTTTTTGTGGTACCGGGGATCACACTCATGACCATGAACTTGCCAGGCAGGTGGGGTGCCACCATGCTAGATTCCCAGTAAGAAGCTAGGTTTTGAGAGACAACCAAGTATTTACCAGTTTAAGAGAAGATGAGATTGAAGGGACAGAGGGAGGAAGTTGCTGACTTCTGCCAAGGGAGACACAGGTACCCTATTCTCCTCTTTGACTCACAACCTCTCTTCAGACCAAAGGCTGAAATCCACTCCTGCAAAACCCCATTCCACCCCTTGACAGACATGTGACCTCAGGCAGCTGTTAACTCTCTGAACATCTGTGTTTTCACTGAACATCAAGGTAAGGGAAGCCCCTAAGTATGCCCTGAATCCAGTATCCGTGACTTTCTCCCTCATAGCTAGCAAACAGCACCGAGAAGGAGGTGGAACAGCAGGAATCACTGCAGAGGGCTGAAGATTCTTGCAAATGATAGATAAATTATAGTTTATTGATCCATTTCTGTGAACACAAAGGGGCCTGATAAATATTTTTCATTTTAATACCTTTAGTGAGTATCAGCTCATACAGGGGAGACTAAGCTTCACAACAAAAAGAGATAAGTAGGGAAGTCTGATTGGAGTTTGGAGAGGGATAATAATTTTCTTGGGGCATAGGAAGAGAACTGCATGTGCAAAGGTCCTGTGGAAGAAAGGCGCAAGGTGCAACCTGAGATCTAAAAGAAAGCCAAGATGCGTGGGGTAGACATGGCATGGGGAAAATGAGTGCCAAGTATTACAGACAGGAAGGGTACAGACCAGCAGATAAGACAGGAAAATGGGCATTGGCAAAAGACCACTAGGGAGCCACTTAAGGCATTTTACCAAAGAAGTGATACAATCAAATTTGCCTTTTAATAAGTCATTCTGAATGTTATGCAGAGAAGGAATTGCCCTCCAATTTTTCTTAGGTAGGTCCCCTTTTCTCTCCCTATTCCACACCATCATCATTTCTTACCAGACCTGTAGCTCTTGCCTGTTTTATTCTTTCTGAATCCACTGGTACCAGGTGGTGCACACCCTGCTCCCAACACATACCAATTTCAGTGTCCTATAAAACCACAAAAGTTAAAAATAGAACATGGATTTTATGGACCACCCTGAAGCATCTGAAGTCTCCTTCCCACTGAGATTAAGTCTTAGCTCCTGAGTGAGCCCTGGGCCTCTGAGCCTGACACCCCTCCTGCCCCATTCCTGTTTGATCCGAATGTTCCAACTACTCTTGGGCTCTCACATTCTCAAAGACACTATCCCAACTCTGGGCCTAGAGCTGTTTCCCAGATCTGGGGAGATTCTCCACCTTCTCCCACAGAGCTGCCTGGTGACCTCCCATGCCCAGCCTCTCCGACCACCCAAGGAACCTACTTCCTGTCCCTGCTACAATTCAGTCTCTCAGGTCTCTGTTCCTTCTCTCTGTGGTTCCTGTCACAGTGTGTGATCGTCTATTTCTTTACTGAATAGCTCTACCCTCCAGCACAGAGTGAGCTTATGAGGGCTGTCACACCATAAACACCTACCCTTGGAAGGATTTTGTGTCTGGAGAAGAGCTGTATTCAGAGGCAACCTGAGCAGGTGCTATTCAGATTGCTTCCTACAGAGGAACTCCCAGGATGCTCACAACAACCTGTAAGGAGCTTCTATTATTGATCCCATGTTTTAGAAGGAGAGACTGAGATACACTGAGGCAAAGTAACTTTCCCTTGAGATAGGTCTGAACTGGCTGATTTCCAAAGCAGACTACCCTTCTTCATGTCCTTCTACATCAAACGACCCAGGGGCCCTGGAGACCTGTTCTCAACTCCTCTTCCTCTTTTCCCTTTTCCACTCCTTTCTGTACCTCTAACCATGAGGGTGTATTCAGCCCTGGCTCTAAATGGACCCTCAGGTCAGCCCTGAACCTTCCTGTACATGTCTCCCCTGAGCCACCTCTGTGTCCACATCATTCCTTCCATCTGCCTTGCTTTCTCGGTCCAGTCCAACCCACATCTTCCAATCACAGGCCAAAGAGATCATCCAGACGCAGATCACGTGACCTTACGCTGAGCTGAGCATCCTTCTATGACCAGATCTTAACACTGAGGACTGCTGACTACTTGTGCCAGGCGGGCTGGGTGAGCCCTGCTGAGATCTCTCCCCCACTGTCCAGCAGCAGCATCTCCCGCCGGCCTCTCCCTGTCAGTCAGTCAACCAGAAGCAGTAGTATGCACCATAAGCGTTCCTAAAGTGCTCGAGAGATCTGCAGCCCCAACACTGACCCATCTGTGAAGCGTGAGATTAGGGTGTGAGCATGTGTGTGTATCAGTCCGGTGAGAACCAGGACACACTCCTCCTCTGGCCTCCTGCTGCACCTCCCGAGCCTCGCACCATGTCGGGTGCACAGTGAGCCCTCAATGAATCTTTGTTGAAGGAAAAAATAAATGGATGTCTGTTATTAGAGCCTCTACAACTTTCCCTCCAGTGTCTGTTTAGAGGAGACCGAAAATAATACTGAGCAAACCGGCCCAAAGAGGAGGTTAAAAAAAAAAACCCACAGGGGCAAAACCCACAGATTCCAACAGTAAATTCTTGACCTTTTTGTTTCCCCTTCCAAGATTGTCTGTAAAAAGAAGAAAAAAGTTAAAACAAAACAAAAAAAAAGCTCTCCACCAATTACCTCTGAGATGAGACTTCATATGCCAAGTTTTTGCCTAGAGCACATTTTTACAGCTGAGTAATAAACCCCAGAAAAACATGCCTTATGATGGAAACACTGAATGTCGTCTGTCCCAACAGGGCCGCTATGCCTGCCAAGATGGAGGGGCGTTCTTGTCAAAGGAGAAACAAGGGGAAACAAGGAAGAAGAATTGGATTAGGTAAATATTTACCGAAGAGCCGAAGTTGTTGACAGTGGGAATTCGGCCTTTCCTTCCAAGCCAGCCTTTCATTTGTTTTCTATCCAGACCACTTTTATGACACAGGAGTTTTCTTAACAATGAAAATGCATGATTGACTAAAAGAATGAGAGGTTAGAGAGGCACAGAGACACTTTATAGGAGGGCCCCTTTACAAGCTTTCAGAGTGCCCTGTAGTCCTATATTAGAATCAGGATTAGGAAAATAAAAAAGAATCAGGGATATAAATATTGCTATCTCAGTCCCCATATTGCCTGGGAGACTCTAGCAGGGGGCATTTTCCAAGAAAAGAATTATTTTTGGCTCAAGTTGCGGTGTTTGAGAAAGGACTCAAACTCAGAAGACTGAGCCTTATTCATGATCCTAGCAGACAGAGCTCAAGCAAAGGCCTAGTTCTCCGTGAGCCTCAGTTTCCTCACCTGACAGTTCCATATTGTGCAATGATGGCCGACTATCCCTCTGCCTTCCTCCTCCTTGCAAGCTGCAGTTGGTCAGAAAGCAAGGGCCTTTTGAAATGAGCATCCAAATTCTAAGTCTACCCGATCCATGTAGGATGGATATGAAACCAATTTGACAGTAGCAGTCAAAACTATCATAGTCTTTTCCTGGAGTCAGTGGAAGGACACATCCTGCAGGAAATAAGAACACAGCAAGTTGTGATTTAATGTCAACTGAGAGTTAATTTTTTTAAATTTTACTGTGAAAGTGAGGGAACATTTGAAGACAAATTCACAGATTTATCCCACGACCCTGACACCCCCAATTCCTTTCCTGGCTACAGAGTTTCTTTCTGTCCATGTGTGGCCTGTGTCCCCCCTTGTAATGAGAAACACTCTCTAGGAAGCACAGATGGGTGAGCTCAGAAAATGCTGTGGGCTGTTTCTCTCTCTTCCCTGTATTTATTTCTTTTTCTCCTATGTTTACAAACACATCAGAGGAATTCCCTTTTCCTTGGCACTGACTGGCTTTGGTTTCCAGTTTTGTTTTTTGTTGTTGTCATTGCTATATTTAATGACTTATTATTATTTTAAAGATTATTTATGACTGTTTATTTTAATATTGCACCAACTGCCTTGGAGCGCCCTGCCACTGTGGGAATGAAACCCTTTGCCCCACAACCCCTGCCAGTAGCCAGAGCTGACTTATTGCTGGTGTCAGCCAGTGGCCAAGTTGGCTCCATCATGCACTGCGCTCACAAGCGCGAGGATCAGACCAGCTGCGCGCAGTGGCACCCGGCTCACATTGTGCAGCATTACCTAGGTAACCAAGAGCCAGCCTCAGAAATGGAGGAGGGTGGGCGCAGAAGACAATTCCCACCGCCCCTCCTCCTCTTCCTCAGATCGTCAGCTGGCCTGTTAGTCATTTCAGTCAAGGGTTTTCCAGATCCATCACTTTTATTTACTGGAGCCCACCAGGTACCAGTGTCTGCTTGGGTTAGTCTCGGACATTCTCAGCAACTCTTCAAGGTTGGTTCTCATTCTAAAAAGAAGGAAATGAAGGGTAGGAGAATTCAAGTGATTTACCCAAGCTGACACAGCTCCACCTTTCTGTGTGACTCTGCCCTCAACTCATCCCCAAGCACCATGGTCCAGAACAGAGCTGATGAAGTAGCAGTTATAATCTGCTTCTTCAAAGAATAGAGTTTGGTCTTTGACCTTAGGATCTACTGTCAAAGTCTAAGCAGGTAATTAATTTCCATTCTACCCCTCATCTTAATGCCCAGGATTGTTAAATACTTCTATTTGAGCCCATAAGCCTGGAGATCCATGTGACTGCTTGAGAATCAGTTCAACACTCACAGCAGGGGTAGAATTCTGAGCCCACATTCTGCTATGTGGAACACGGAGTTAATTACAGGGTCAGGAAGACTCACTGTTGGGGAGACTTAGCAGATTCTTTCAGATCATCTAAAGCCAAGTCAACAACTGAAGCTGGTCAGGATAGCTAGTGCTGATGCCAATCTCTGCTTCCTCCATGGAGCCTGGAACCCTTCAGAGCCATTGGTCTAGAATTTCCCAGGTGCCTCAGAGGCGCTACATGGGCCCATATACGAAGGTAAGCCCCTCATTCACTTCTAGGGCTTGAGGAGAAAAACAAGTTAAAAAGCAGAAACAGAGACAGAGTACCAGAGCAAAAAGCAGAAGAAAATGCTCATGCTTAGGCCCCTCCATAAGCATCAATAGGAACCACTTGCCAAGCCCAGCCCCTTCCCAGGGGTCTAGGCCTTGTGCTGTTGCTATTCCTGCTTCTAGTACACCTATTTTTAAATGTAACTCTCTAAACTGAAAGGCAAATCCTCTGGGATTAGATGAAACAATGCTGCTAATTATCCAGCTGCACTGTGAACTCACCAGTGACTGCACTGGCGAGGTTGTGTGCATGTCCAAGGCTTGCCCTATGAGGAAATGTGTCTGTCTATCTGCCTGGCCTGTTCTGCCAGGCCCTGAACATGTGCAGTGAGCCACTTCATCTGACTGAAGTGGTCTGCTGCCCTGACATCAAATTTAAGGGCAAGACACTTGGGGGAGCTGGCCACTGAAGGATAGGACAGCACTGAGGGATGGGACAGCAGGAAGCCAGGTCCCTTTCCATGAGGTCTCAGACCCACCACCCTGCAGTGCCATTTCTTCGAGCGGTGATCTCCAGCACTGACAGAGATGAGAGCAAACTGGGCACTGCTAATGGGAATGTGCACGGGAAAGGGACTTTAAAAATAACCCAACAAGGTTTTGTTCAGGTTAAAAATACACACACTTTACTCCAGCAGTCTCAATTTGAGAACTTAAATCTTTAAAAATAAAAGTTCCAGGGCAAAAGTTCATAAAGATATTTCACCCCCAAGAATTACTGATAATGGTAAAAATTTGGACAAAATATAAGAGCTATCAACAAGGAAATAGTTACATGACTTGAAATATATCCCTACAGTGGGCCAGAGAAGGAGTGGGTTAAATTTATATATAATGGCAGTTTGAGATGCTTGGGATATGAATTAAACAAGAAAAGTAAGTCGCATATATAGAGTTGCATGTCACTCATGCACACACACACACACACACACACACACACACACACACACACATACCTTTATGCACAGGCATCTGCCGTCTTCATATGTGTGTTGATAGGAGTGTCTCAAGATGCACATGAGATTGTTACTAGTTGTGCTGGGTGGAAGTTGGGCTAGAGGATGACAACAATTCACCTCTTACTCATCTGTGATTTGTTTCTAGGACTATGGTGAATAACTATTCAAAACTTTAAAAAGGAGTTTAACAGGTGGCAGAAAGAAAAGAGGGAAAGAAAGTGAATAGAATGGGAAGAAAGGGACAAAAGGGGAATGGGAAGGAAAAAGAGGGAAGGGAAGAGGGGAGGGGTGGAAGGAAGGAAGCAAAGACCTTTGCTATCTCTGCAGATCTCAAAGGCCCAGCTCCCTCTGCACCTTCCCCTCAGCCTGTCCATGTCACCCTACATACTTTCTCCACACTCTGTTGTCACTCAAACACACAGACAGACCAGGTCTTTCAACTCTCCCACTTTTTTTTAAACATATTTCCCTATTCATCGGGAAACTCCCCTTTCTTAACATGGCAAAATCCTTCAGAGCTCATTCAAAAGCTAGTCCCCTCCAAGCAGCCTCTGAGGCCAAACTACTTGGTCTGTAACACCTCAGACACACTCCCTGGGTCCTGCAGTGGGGCGACTGTCCACATCCCACCTAAAAGGACCCTGCACTTGCAAACACACTAGGGCCACTCACCTCAGAGCGATGCAGAGAAGACAGAATTCCAGATTTCTGTGAAAAGTCCCCTGATTTTAACTGGGAGCAGCTTCATGAAATGTTTAATCAACTTCTTCAGGCCAAGACTGTGATGATGTGGCAGAAAAGAGCACTATGCTATGAGTCCGACTCTGGTACAGGCCCTTTGGAAAAGGCAGAAGCAGGGTCCTTCTGCTTCTGCCTCCTAGAGTGTTCTGAATGTTTTGTTTTTTCTTATTTATTTGTTTGTTTGTTTGGTTGGTTTTCAGGGACCTCATGTGTGTGACGCATATATGCTACCACCGAGGTACCTCCCAGCCCAACTGGAGGTTCTTCGTGAGGAGCCTGTCAGAGTATCTCTGATCCTAGCACACACCTGCCTGAGGAAAAGAGGAGGGAGGCAGGGAGGTAGGAAAGAGATGGAAGGAAGGAAAGAGGCATACAAGGCTGTGTCTTGCATTAGTCATGAAAAGGACAAGTGAGAATACTGTCTTGCCTTCTCTGCAATGCAGATGTACCTTAATTTTGCTACAGAGACAGACATTCTGTGAGTACTGTGTGCCCAGGAAATGGCCATGCACTTTCCAACCCACCTACAGTGAGCTGTTTAAATATGGGAGAAGTGACTTTTAAACAAAATTCAACTTTGAAAGAATTCTCCCCTCTTTTGCAATTACTGCTAAGCTGATAGATAACGATCCAGGGTAAATAAACTTGTATTTTGAAAATTCTCCTAGTTCTCATTTATTAATAAGACTGACAATACCATGCATCCAGCCAAATGCTTCAGTATCCTCTGTGATCTTCATAATAATGATGATGATACTACTACTACTAATAATAATAATAATAATGTGACCCTCATTTATCTGTACAATAAATTCTTCCCAAGAACCTGGGAGATCAGAATGATCACTGTGGCCCAGATAAGAGAGCGAAAGTTCAGAGAAGAGAAGTAACTTGCCCAAGGTCATCCAGCTAGGAAGAGGCAGGTCTGGATTCCAGCTAGATTCTGTGCCATGGGAAATGCTGTCCTGTAAATCAATGTCGAACCGAATTTCAGGCTTCTACCCATATGATTGTGCCCTTGTCTGAGAACAAACTTGATTGTTGGTCTTATCCCAGCAATGACAGGCTGTTTTTAAATTAACGTTTAACTTTAAATAAATTCTTATTTTAAAACAACAACAAATCAACCTGTGAAATGAAATTTATGTCATCTCCTTATCAGCCAGCCACAGGAAAGGAGACTCTGAGAAGGAGCAGGGTAGAAGCAAATACTATGTGACCATTTTTCAGGCTAGTTTGGTGGCCTCCCCAGGGTGGAAGCCAACTTCTTTGTCTACAGTGATGTGAAGCCATTGTTGAGGTGTCAATGTTGTACCAGGATGGTCTCCTGAGGACAATGGGAGGATATACTGATCAAAGCAGACGGCATCACCTTGCTGTCACATGCTCCTAGCTGACTTGGTCCCGGGACTTCTCCAAAACTGTTTCCCTGAGAAGACCTGTGTGGTAGCTCAGGCAAAGCTTTTTTGCTCTGCCTAAAGGCCTCAAGGATTTTTAGCAAGTGCGGTGTCCATACACCATTTTGTGATGCTCCATACCAGCAGGGTGAGCTCTAATTGGATCATTAACAATGACCTCCTGAGTTTCCTCCCAGCCCCTCTTAGCTGCTGATTCAGACACTTTCCTCCTTTCTCACCTGGGAGACCAGCAACAGGCAGCAGGAGAGGATTAATTGTGCTCCTTCAATTTTATATTCATGATCCCATTTAATCCTCCTAACCTCCCCGAAGTAGGGATTATTAGTTCCCATTTTCTGGTGGGGAGAAAGAACCTCAGCTGAGGGAAGAGGGAGAACTTGGTGGAGGACACAGCACTGCTTCTGCTGCTGCTACAGAATACAACGGGGTTCCAGCCTGCCCAGCCTGACTCCTGCGGTCTCTCCACTCAGCTCCTCCACCTTCCTGAGAACCTTAGTCAGCCCGGTCGGTGGACCGAAGAAGGGTGAGCTGAATTTTTCAGGCACTCACTCACTCCTTTATCGCAGAACCGCAGAACTAGAACAGACATGAAAGGCAACTAAACCTACTGATTTAGCCGGTAAGGGGCATGTGAGCCCAGGGAGCCGAAAAACCTGTTCAAAGTCATCCAGCAAGTGGGTGACAGGTGGGAATGAGGACTCTTGCTTCTTGCCTGAGGTCTGGGTCCTTTCGCTACAATCTCTCATCCTGTCTACAGAGCTTTGTAGACCCATTTGCAAAAAGCTATGAACTGTGGCAAAGGAAAAACATGCCACTTGTGTCAAGTTATAATATACACAGTGTATTAAATTGGTGAACAGTGTTATTGTTATGAAAAAGGCCAATTATTAAAGTCCACGGCTCTCATAAAGTACTGAGGCCGTTACAATGCCCTTTGTATACAGTCGTACTCGTGGCTCTCATTTCTTTTTTCTTATTTAAACAGTGGTATATTTTCTGTTCTAGGCATGGAGGGTAGTGAGAGAATGGAGAAGGAATGATCTCTTTACAAATACACAGCCCCAAATGAAATCACACGTATCTAGAGTTTGCATGTCTGGGAATCAGACTTTTCAGTAAAATGAAGATAAAAACAGCATCTACCAAATAAGATGATTGTGAGGATGAAATTAGTTCATCAGTGTCCTGGATGTAAAACAGCACCTGGCATAGAATAAGCCTTTGGTGATACCAACTGTGATTGTCAGGGGTTTAGAAACTTAGGTTATCTGTTTGTGTTTTTCTACATACTTTGGGGTCTTTTTAAATCTTAGAAACACACACTCTTAGGAAATCTGGAAATGAAGTAAAAACTAAACATTATAAAAGTAATTAGTAATACAAGCATAAAAGGCCCAGGATTTAGCTCAAGTGGTAGCGTGCCTGCCTTGGAAGCACAAGTACCCCAGTTCAATCCCCGCTACAGTTAAAAAAAAATGAGTAAAGATGACAGTGTGATACTGAGTCTCTCAACCAGAGACAAAAGAAACAGCCTCCAGAGAGAGTGAGAGACAGATAGGAGCCCGCAGTGGTGTGAAATGTTTAGGGGCAACCTGATTGCTGCAGGACCCCAGACCCCTCCCCAGTGAGAGTAACACGTCACTGGGAAAGGTGATCCTTTAAGGAAGGCTAGCAACTTCCTGAATCGGAGGAGAAGCAATGAGACTGTTTTTCCCATATGAAATTCTATTCTCAGGGCCATAGCTCAGCAGTGCTGTACCTCCCTGGCTAGCACAAGGTTTTGAGTTCGATACTCAATACTGCAAAATAATAACAATAAATAAAATAAATAAAATTCTACCCTCTTCCTCCTCATCCTCTTTCCCCATCCAACAGCAGTCCCAGACATGATCAGTCTTCACAATGAAAGGTTCATGCCAAAGACTTGGGAGAAATGAGAATAACCTTTCAGGGAGTGACAACCCTCCCCCGCCCACCCCACCCCCACCTGAGTCATCACTTAAATTTACTGGTTCGGTCCACCAATATTTACAGAGCATGTGCTGTCAGAGGCTCCCTGGGTGTTGGATACGGCACTGTCCTGTGTGACAAATCCTGCCCAGTATCAGATGACCGTACACCCCGCTCTGAAGAGGGTCCCCGAGGATTAGAGGTACATCGGGGCCCAGGAGCCAACCCATGTGTTCTCTGATCACCTCTGGATGGGCTTCAGGAGGTGGTTGAATTTCTCTGAGGTGCAGAGGCCTGTGTGGTAAAATACAGCCTAAGGACTTGCTGAGGCTCGGGCAGGGAGGGGACCCTAGAGTAGCAGAAGGAGCCAGAGAAAGGAGTGATAGCCCTTTGCCTTAGGCAAGGTTCACGTGCGCAAAGTTCAAGGTGGGCAATTTTCTTTTCTTTCTTTCTTTCTTTCTCTCATGGGGTTGGGTGGGTGATGCATGCAGGGTCTTCTGCTTGGTTAGTACACACTCTGCTGCTGACACTCCCTTCCCCACAGCCCCCAACTGTAAGTCCCTTATTTTGGCATCTAGATCTCTTCTTGCCCACTTGGGCCAACAGCCCCTTGCACCCAAGGCTGGTCCAAGCTTGGGGCCTAACCCCAAACTTCAATCCTTCTTCTAGGCTAGGACTAAGTCACTACATTTGGAATCACTGCTTTTAATTGTCCGCACTCTCCAGGTAAAGCAGATCCTGATTCCTTCCCATCCAGCAAGGGATAGTGCAGACCCACTAAAAGAGATCCTGTTTTCCATAATTAAAAATAGAATGATGTCCCTTTACGTACACCCCAGACTTTCTTTTCCCTTCCTCTATTGTTCCCTGGCTGCTGTCTTTTGAAGCAGAGAGAAAGCAGAGGATAAAGTGGAGATTCCTGCTCATCATGGTAGTCTACAATCCAGGTTCCCTTACCTTGTGTATCTTCACTAGTGAGCTTCCACTCTGACCCAACAGCTCATCTGTCAGGCTGGAAGAAGGTGGAAGTAGGTGACTAGTCACTGATGCAAGCCTTTCCAGATGTGTTCCCTCCCACTGACAGTGACTTCTGCCTTGGGTGAAATGCATAAGTGGAAAACTCAGCCAAACCCTCATTTGCATCTCTGCCAGGTATTTTCTAATTGTTAAAAAAAAAGTCTACTCAAGCTTTAAGTTTCCATTTCTCCTTAAAGAGACCTGAAGAGCTCATCACAAGGCCTCTAGAAAATTAAAAGGAATGGATGCTCACCCCTAAGGTGCACATGCCTGAGGCCTTGGGTCCGATCCACCAAAACAAAATAACACCTTCTGGTCAACCAGCCCAGATTGAGTGGTTATTGGGGCTTTACAAATAGGCAAACAAAGAGGTGTTGAGCACAGATTCACGAAGGGCTGCACAAGATCCCCAGGTGCCAGCCTGGATGACTGCAGGATTCCTGACCCTGCAGCCACCCAGCTTCCTGGAACCTCCTCTTCAGGCAGCCCTCTGAGTCTTTCGCTCCTGATCACTAGTCTCCCGGTCCACACTGCCAGGAAGGTGTGCCAGGGGTTGAAAGAAGAGGTATTTCCTGCCGTGTGTCTACACCATTTCTTTGCCCCTTAACTTTACCCCTGACTGGATAGAGCTGCAAATTTACTGCCTTCTCAAGAAGTGACTTGCTATTTACAGAGCACCCTGCCACACACAGGTCATCCAACATTCAAAGGCCAACTGGAGAGAGAGATTTAAAAATATGGGCAATCACTTAAGAAATGATAATAAAGTACTGCATTTCTGAACCACTAGGCACTGGCTTAGTACAGATGAGACAGCAGTGTTGCCTGAAGTGACTTATCCTGAGTCCAATAGGAAATAAATGGCTTAGCCGTGTTGAAAAACACCCCAAGGAGCTGCTAGTTTTAGGTTTGGCTTCTGGCACCTGGTTCTCAGTAGCAGCCCTTAGCCTGGGCACTTGTGTGTTCATTAGCTCAAAGGGGAAACTTCGAGGCTAGGGATAGTCAGCAATGGGGCCTGTGTTTGAGTATAGATTTAGAGAAGGCTGGGGTCCCTGGCTCTTCCCCTTGGGGAGCCCTCACATCTGCTGTGGTGAGGGGCAGTTGAAGTTTCCCAGAACTGACCATTCCGCTCTGGGTACACCCAAGGAGTAGCTCCTGTGGTGGCTCCTGGTCAGCTTCCCCAGCACACCTGGCTGACCTGGGGGTCTGTATGTAGGGAGGCTCTAGGCCTTTTCCCTCTCCACTTCCTGGACTGTGAAATGGGGGAGCCAAATAAAGCTCGGGTTCAGGCCTTCCTTATATCACTTGCGTGGCTCTTTGGCGAAGGCCCCTTCTCTGTAACCCGCGGTTGACCGTAGACTTTCACCATCACAGGCCACGCCTCCCAAAGACCCACAGTTATGACCCTGAATCCCTGGCTACTCAAGTCCCTGCTGTGTGACTGACTCCTACAGAGACTTGTCTAAGCGCCCCGGGATACATTTGGCCTACACTAGTGGGATCTGCCCATCCAACCCCACAATGCCCAGGAGCTCAGAGAGGATCAGCCTTTTGCCCGAGGTCACACAGCGAATGTCCAGGAGGTGGAAAGCCGTGTTGTGGAATTCCTGGCGGACGTTGGCGCCCGCGTGTCTGCCCGCTTCTGATACCCGGGTTCGGGAGAATAGGCCGCTAACAAGCGGCCCATTAGAAGGAATTGTCACTCCTCTGGGAGCGAGGTTGTCCCATTAGGGCGAATTGTCATTCCTCCTGGAGCGAGGTTGTCCGGGCTCCGCGCAGGCTGAGAGCCGGGGCCCAGAGCAATTAACGCGGCTCCGGCGCGGGCAGCCGCCTCTGCCCGGGGCAGCGGGGGCGGGGCGCCCGGCGCGGCTGGAGCCGGTCACCCGGCGCAGCCCCTTCCCCCGAGCCCGCCTTTCATCTCCCCGCGCCTGGCGCCTGCCCTCAGCCCTGGCCCGTCTACAGCCCCCTTCGCCGCCCCTCCCCCGCCTCCTCCAAGCCTCTGGGATCCAGCGATCGGTCCTTGGGTTTTCAGAGACTGCGGTCTGAGCGCAGCGCTCCACAGTTTGCAAGGAGTGTCTGCGGCGGGAGTCGGGGCGCGCGTGCGCAACTTCGCCGAGATCGGCCTGGCCGGGGTGCAGAGCCCGGTGGGGCCCGGGACGCCGAAGGCGGGGGATCTGCGAGCGAGGTCTGCGTGCTCGGTTCCGCGGGTCACCCCACTTCTGCCGGCACGGCCTTGAGCAGCGCATTAACGCTTCCTATTTCGTCTGTAAAGTGGGAAGATAATCTACGCCCGAAGCGGTGTGTCGCAAGAAGCAAATGCACTTCTGGGCGGGTCGAGGTTCTTAGCACCGTGCAGAGTTAGCTCCTTGTGGCTGAGTTCAAGCAGAACCCCGTTTTCCCACTTGCAAATACTACAGCTACACGAACACCACACCACCACCAGAACCGAGCGTTTACTGAGTGTCTCCCAGATGCCAAAGCCTGTCCTCCGACGAGGGATGGACTGGCCTCAAACCAGGGCAAACTGATTCTTGGTCCTGGAGATTTTTACAATGGCCCAACCTTGAGATTCCTGACCCCGCCGAGAGAGCTGGGCCTTAATTTCTGATCCCACAGGGGAGAAAACATTCAATAAATTATCTTTTTTAGTGTCCAAGAATGCTTTTTAAATTGGTTCCCTCCGCCTTCTGGTTACTTGATGGAACCTACTGAATTTAATTTCCACAGGAACTCATCCCAGGTCGGAGTTACCTCTCATTTTAGAGATTAAAAAAAAAAAAAAAAAAAAGATGAGGGAAGGGGGCCCAGGAACCTTCCCAAGGTCGAGCTGTAAGTGTTCTGAGGCCCAGCCAGCCTCCGGAGCGTCTGCATAGATGGCGCTTTTTAGAAAGGACCGCGGGCAGTACTGAGGTCTCAGCCCCACAGTCCTACAGTGACAATTCCGAATGGAGACCCTTTCCGGAAAGGTCTGTAACTCTACCAACAAGTGGGGAGGGGCCTGGCCTGGCCGGGGGCGTGATGAGTAACTCAGTTACCTACCTCCTGGCCCTATTCATGGCTAGACCTTGACTCTCTGATTATTACTTTATTTTTTAAAAATTTGTACTATTTTCCTATTTCTGGCTTTATATTTTTCATTCTCTATCTGGACACCAAGATCCTAGCATGGTGCGGAGAGAAGCGTTTCTTTTCCCAGAGAAGTTCATTCAAATAAAATCATGCCCATAGAATACGTTTCTTTTCTAGCTTCCCAGCAATGAACCCGTGTGCCCCTAAGCTGACAGATATTAGCAATTTGTTTTCAGGAAAAATTACAAAATATTTGGCCGGGTCGATCACTTTTGGCATCGGAAAGCTAAACGAATTTAAAATTTGCTTCCAAATTATAGAGCAGGCAACCGGCCCCCTGCATCTAGAAGGTGCAGAATTCAGTCTGGATTTACCTGTACTGTATTTGAGATGCGTATCAAGCCAACGATTGTCAGCTATGACTCAAGAGGAAAACACACACTTCTCAAGATAGCCTTCACAGTTGTTCTTTAGACTTTCTCTGAGATTCCAGTTCGTTTAAAAAGAGGAGGGGGTCAGGAGAAGAAGGGCAGCGATGCAGAGAGACCCAGAGCTTTAGAGAAAATAGTGGTTACAACTTTCCTACTCTTTAACTTTTTCAGGGCCAGACTGAATTAACTGGTCAATGATGATTTAAAGTTTTGTTTTGTTTTGTTTTTTTCTTTTTGATTCTCTCAGGACCAGCAGAATTTCACTTCAGGTAAATACTGGCGAAGGAAGTTTCCCAACCTTGGTCCTTTAAAATACTTTAAAACGCTTCCACTTCCTTCCAAAGCCCTAGAAACTGTTTAGGAAGAATTTGGGGTGTGTGTGTGTGTGTGTGTGTGTGTGTGTGTGTGTGTGAGAGAGAGAGAGAGAGAGAGAGAGAGAGAGAGAGAGAGGTCAGAGCAAGTTAACGACATGGATAATGGTTCAGATACAGGAGAAAGAAGCTGTCACCTGTAGCCTTACTTGAAGGAGTTGGAGAGCCGCAAGGAGATGGAGGCCTCTGCTTCTCAACGCTCTGGCTGAAAAAATCGTCCTCTAGGATTTGGGGCTCAACACAGTATAATTTGGAATGGGGTAGGAATATCTGTGCTTTTTAAAAAATTCTCTCTCTCTCTCTCTCTCTCTCTCCCTCTCTTCTGTCAAAGTGGAATGAATAAAAATGTGCTGCTCAATGCTTGGGCCTGAGTGTGCTAATGTGGAACTCAAGACTTCTGAAAATTGGAAGAGGGAAGAAAGCACTAAATGTTGGCGATTTTTTCCTTCCTTTCCTTCACTTTTCCAAGCAAACAGTGGCGCTTACACACACAAAACAAACTCACGAACACACTTTGAATCCGGTAGTCTTTAGAAAATCAGACGCCGCCCTTCTGGAAAGCAGATTCTGGGACCTGAAAACGCGGGGTTTCTAAGAGCACTGCGCCCGGGTGTTGCGGCTCAGCGCCGTTTGCGTGCCAGTGGAGACGCGGCTGCTGGTTAAATTCTCTATTAGGAATATTTGGGAGGACGAAGCCCAGGACCAACTCTTGAGCTCTCTCTTTCCTAGAACGAGTTACGCTAAGAGCAGAGCCTGTGGATCGCTCGCTGAGAACGAGACAATAGTTTTGTAAACTCTGCGCCTGTGTTAGTTCCCGCAGTAAAGACGCCGGCCGGTGCCTTTCAGCGCTGCCAAAGATGCAAAGTCAGGCCAGTTTGCGCGCGTAGTAGGACCTTCGTCAACGTTCTTGCAACGCCAAATGCACACGTTAAGCTATTCAGGCGGTGGGACGGGCACACAGTAGGGGGATGAGAACGGGATGCATTTTAAAAGAGGTTCAAAGAAAGAAGAAATGGGACTCAGCGAACTTCCTCCTTAAATAATCGGCCTTAATTACGTCTTGGACTTTTGAGTTTTGGCGTGATTAGAACCCTTGAGGGATCGCTTAATAACAACTCTGCTGACTGCTCCTGTAATTAACTCCTAATTTATTTCAAACAGGGAGGAAAAAAAAAAATTAAAAAACCTCCAGCCTCTTCCAGAAGAGCCAATCGGAGGCGAGCGTCTGCCGCGTCATCACCAGAGCGGACGCGGATTGGCTGCGCTGCGTCTCCCACTTCCCCTCGGAGGAAAGGCTCGGCTCCCAGCTCGCTCCTCCCGTCTCCCCCCCGCAAAAGTTGGAGTCGCTGCTGCCGGGCGGCCAGCGGAGTCGCGCGCCCGGAGCTACGCGGGGCAGAGAAGTCATGGCTTCTCCGTCCAAAGGCAATGATCTGTTTTCGTCCGATGAGGAAGGCCCGGCAATGGTGGCCGGACCCGGCCCGGGGCCTGGGGGAGCCGAGGGGGTCTCCGAGGAGCGCCGCGTCAAGGTCTCCAGCCTGCCGTTCAGCGTGGAGGCGCTTATGTCCGACAAAAAGCCGCCCAAGGAGGCGTCTCCGCTGCCGGCCGAGAGCGCCTCCGCCGGAGCCAGCCTGCGGCCGCTGCTGCTGCCGGGCCACGGCGCCAGGGAAGCGCACAGTCCCGGGCCTCTGGTCAAGCCCTTCGAAACGGCTTCGGTCAAGTCGGAAAACTCAGAAGACGGAGCGGCGTGGATGCAGGAAGCCGGCAGATACTCGCCACCGCCAAGTGAGTGCGGGGGTCGGGACGAGGGAGAAGGGTGCGGGAGCTCGGAGAGCCGCGGATGAGAACTCAGGCTGGGCACCGAGCCCCCTCTGCGCTCCCTGTGCGCCCAGCAGTTCTTGTCCCCAGACTCCAAGGATATAGATCAGCCTGCTGTCGCGTCCGGCACTCCCCTCTGGGTAATCTGGGGGCCGTGCGTGTCCGGGGTCCCCTCGCTGTGCGAAGTGCTCCGCACCGGGGCGTACTCGCTGGTCTGAGCGGCGATCTGTGCTGGGGTTTAGGTCCCCGGCTGTGAGTCTGCCGTGCACGGCCGGGCGCCCCGATGCGGGTCTTGTTTTCCTTGCCCTGTTCGCGGGGTCTCTCTGCGGGGCAGGGAGGGAGGGAGGTCCACATCCAGTGAGCGCTGAAGGCAGGGCCCAACGCGAGACGGCTGCCCCACTACGCTTGGAAGCGTAGCCCCGCCAAGTGCGCTCCCCTTTTAAAGATGAGCTCATTGGAGTCTAACTGGGACATTTAGTGGAAATCATTAACTTTCGTGGGACTCGGCTAGTGACGAAGCCGAATCCCAGTAATAGACGGTAGTAGAGACAGAAGCAAAAAGGAAACATCACCCTGCGTTGGCCATGGCCAGCGCCTGCTTGGTGAAGTTCTCAACTTCGCTGGGAGCGGGCCGGGCTCACAGTAGTAATTAGCAGCATTGTAGGAGGGCTTGAATGATGCTCATCAGCCCAGCAGATCTGGATCCTCGCTGGAGCCCCTCGGTCTAGGAAGAGGCTGTGAGCAGTAGGTTCCCAACATTCATAGGTGTACACTGAGGCTTTTACATGGGCCACTCTTGTTTGGTTCAGGCCACAAGCAGCCCTTACACTGGACACCAGGGATCTTGCGAGTGCCCTGCCATCCTCGATCTATCTTCATAGAGACCAGGCCCGGGTGCACCTGCTCTTGGTTTTCAGAAGTGGTGGAGATCTCTATGTGTGGGATCTATCTTAGGGCCCTAGGTCCTTTCTCAGTTTTGAGAATCTGCTCCCCTATCATTCCTTTCCCTGTATGATTTCTATCTCCTCTGACCACCTTTCTGCTACCTTTAGGAAAGGTGAGAAAGCCGGGGCCAGTGGATGGAGAGAACCTTTTTTATTTTTTTTTCCTGTTTCCATTATTCAGCACAAAAGGCTGGAGATGCACAATATTTTGTGACAAAACAAGACCATATACCCGGGCGTCACTGGCTGTCCCCTCCGGCAGTCTCTCTCCACCCTGCTGGAAATTCTAAAAGACTCAAAGGGCGAGGAGATTAAGGACTCAAAGAATTTAAACTCAAGTTTGCACAGCCCTTTACGGAGCTTTTCACCGTATCATCTTATCTGATCTCCTTTGTATGGCAGCAGCGGGCCTCTTGTTAACAGATGAGCATTTCAGCAGAGTTCAGAGGGATCAGCAGTTTGGGGCTGAAAAAAGCTTGGGGACATTTAAAGAACACCTACCAAGTAGCAGAAAGGTCTCTGGGCATTCTAAAATGTGATACTCAGAAACCACCCTGAGAAATAGGTAGTAATCAACCATTTTACTGATAGTGAAATAAAGGCCTAAAAACCTTACAACTGAACATATGAACAAATTTCCAGTGCATATGTATTCTGAGGCCTCGGGCAATGCCACAAGTATATCGAAGATTCAGGCCTTACATGGATTGATAGCCAAAGGTCAGAAATCCTGGACTCCGACCGTGGAAGGAGCAGCCCCTGCTCATCCTGTAACCACCTCAGCCTTTGACTTCAGCTTCTCTGTCCTGTCCTCTGGAACAACACTGAACCCTGGATGTTACCTTTCTGCAAGAACTGGAGGGTACAGCATTTTAAAAAAAGACATTTTAAACAGAAGGATTGTTGGAACTGTAGGCCTGGGAGGACTTGCAGGAGCCCAGTAGCCCGGTGGTAGCAGGATGGGCCAGCGAGTGCCTAGTGACTGGGACCTGGACAGCCTGGGGACTGAGGAGCCACCCACTGGAGCCTGGTTTTGTTATTGGGAGGAAGTTGGATAAATGCTGTTTTGCCTTGTATAATCTCATCCTTCCTCTGGCTAGTTTAAAATGGGGTGAGGGAAAGGGGGGGATGGTGCTCTGGGAAGGAAACCGCATAGTTTTGTGGCTTTGATACAGAGATCTCCATTGCCCAGTTTTCCTAATAACAACATAGCCCATGGAGCAGTTAGAGTTACCCTGCTCATGAGCTTAGATGGTTCAAAACCCAGCTATCACCAGGAAGCTTGTATGGTATATGTAGTAGGAGTTTGGTGTCTGAGCTGAGACTAGGCTCCTTCTCAGAGTCTGGCCAACTTAGGGAAGACTTAAGAATTTTGCAGCCCTAAGTGTCCCCACAGTGGTGTCAGCAAGTTTTTAAAGGAGGAAATAGGCTCCTCGCTCTCCAGCTTATGTAGGTATTAGCATATGCTGAAGTCTAGACGTCTGTGGAAGTTTTTGGCTCATCTTACCCCGGGATGTCTGTTCTTTGACTACCAAACCCATTGCTTTTTATTTTTGTGCCAGTAAAGTGACATTCATAATGTGACACTAGGACAGATCTCATGTTGAAAATGGAGGCTGGGTTGGGACTTGTGCTATGTCACTCTTCAGTATGAAGTATAAACTCTTTCTTGGGCCACCAAAGTAACTAAACAAGAAATGCGACATTCTCCAGTGATCACATTGAGGTTGCTACTGTGGCTAGATTGGGAAAATTATCATAGCTCGTAAAAGCCAAGTGCAGAAAATTAATTGTTTAGCGCTCTATTCCTGTAACTCTATGCTCCTCCCTCTCCCCTTGAAAACAAGCCCAGTTATTTGACAAGGGAACCATCACCAGCATATCCCAGCTCTCTGACTTCCTATAATTGAATCCATTTTCAGTTCAGAGTTGGGACGCTGTCGCTATTCTTTTATTTTGCTTGTTTTCCCCCCACTTCTAAGTTCAGGAGACAAACTAATCATTTACACATTTGCCCTAAACCATAGAATGGGTAGAGATGACTAAAATGTCATCATGTGCTCTCAATTCGGAGGCAGCGTGAATTCCCCTGACATGTACATTTATGGGCGAGCTAATTTTTCCCTCCGTTTTAGTAAAGTTTATATTACCGAATCACCCAGCCAAGAAACTTAACCCACATCCAGATCTGTAAAGTGATGTGTGTGGGGGGGTTATAATCCATAGACTGCATGTGGCTGTTTATAGGTCTGCCCCCACATCCAGAGATGCCATTAATTCACCACAGACTTTATCTGCATGATTATTTTTCATAAATATGCTGATGCAATCTAGCTTTTCCTGGTTCACAGAGGGGACCAAGGGAAACAGCTCGCCCCCCTCCATCTACAAACTTCATTTGCTTTGTGGTGTGTGATTGTCACAGCTTTGGCAGGTGGTAAGGAGAATCATGAGCCCAGCCTCTTCTTTTAAAGACAAGGGATTACATTTATGAAGTGTTAGTTCTCAGAGCACTCTGCTCCCTTGACTTGTGAGAGTTCTGTGCCTGACTTCTATTTTCATTATCACTGATGCTATTTGTTTTCCACACAGAACATTCCATGACACTATTAAATTCCCAGAGTGATTTTTTTTTTAGAAAGCATTTTATCTAATTAAATTTAGTCCTCCACCTCCTTGAAAAACATGTGGTCTTAGGAACAAAGTGTACATGTATGTTGATGTGTAAGCCAACTGTTTTGAGTTGAGAGAGGAGATGCGGAAAGACTCCCACCTTGGCTAACCGAGTCCCTTTCTGTCCTCCAGGACATATGAGCCCCACCACCTGCACCCTGAGGAAGCACAAAACCAATCGGAAGCCGCGCACACCTTTCACCACGTCCCAGCTCCTAGCCCTGGAGCGCAAGTTCCGCCAGAAGCAGTACCTGTCCATCGCAGAGCGTGCAGAGTTCTCCAGCTCTCTGAACCTCACAGAGACCCAGGTCAAAATCTGGTTCCAGAACCGAAGGGCCAAGGCAAAAAGACTGCAGGAGGCAGAGCTGGAAAAGCTGAAAATGGCCGCAAAACCTATGCTGCCCTCTGGCTTCAGTCTCCCTTTCCCAATCAACTCACCGCTACAGGCTGCATCTATATATGGAGCAGCATCTTACCCTTTCCATAGACCTGTGCTTCCTATCCCGCCCGTTGGACTCTATGCTACGCCAGTCGGATATGGCATGTATCATCTATCCTAAGGAAGGCCGGCCTGACAGACTCCAAACCATGGATGTTTGTTTCAGAGAGTTCCCCTTTATCTCTATCTCCACGGGGGCAAAAACCGACCTAGTCCTCCTGCAAACTGTGCTTGCACCACAGCTGAGCATGAGCAGAGAGGCCCGTGGGCCACACGACATAGTTCAGTTTGTCCTTTAGGTGGTTGGCACCAAGTCCTATCTTGTTGGCGTGATCTTCCAAATGCCCTCTTCTCCTCTCACAGATTGGCTCTGACAGTTTTTATGTATAAATATATATATATATAATAAAATATGAGACATTTTTATACACCAGACATTAAAAATTCAAATTATTTTGAAAAGCAAAATTTATATGCATATATACATTTTTTCTCTAACAACTTCTGAAGAGTGACTGTATAAGTCCATTTGTTGTATTTCCTTAAGGAGGAGACAAATTATTTATGAAAATTGATTTTGATAATATGATTGAATTGCTTATAGAAAACAAATATTAGAATCAGACACACTGCACATAGAACATAGATATGGAGACATTCTTCCAAGTGAAAGGGTTATATAACATGTTTTCATTTTGTGTATATCAGAAACATCTCATTAGATACTACCATATTTGGCCCTAATTTTCCTCCCATCATTAATATTTTAAAATTTAAAAAAGATCAGCACAAGGGAGATGAAATAATGCTAAGAATACCTCCAGTGGCTAGAAAATAGAAAAAATGCCTGCTCTCCATCAAGGCTATTGTTTTAACTACGTTTTAGGTAAATGAAGAGTAAAAAGTTAAAATACATCAAGAGGAGTTGATGATTTCTGTGAAACACTAGGTGTGTCAATCCTCACACAATGCAAACGTGATTTTTTTTTGAGAGGTGTAGTAATTTTCTGCTTAAAAATGAGTATCTTGTAACCATTTTACCTACATGCTGAATATTCTTGAAAAATTAATAGAACCAGGAAGGGAAAAAATTGTGCTTTCTCTGTGTGTGTGCCTATTGTATGTGCTAAACTTATTAGGAAAATTTATATACTTTTTAACATGTTGGGGACAGAGGGTAAAGCCATCTTTTGATGTGCTAAAAAATGGTGTTGTCAAACAGCCCAGTTGGCTTCCTCAAATTTTACCTTCCTATCCATCTTGCCTCTCTACCCAGTCCCCAAAATACTTCTGTCCCTTTGAAAGGGTGCCTTGTACAATTTTATATATTTTATTGAAGAGTTATTTCTTATCTTTTATTCTGAATTAAATTAAGCATTTGTTTTATTGCAGTAAAGTTTGTCCCAATTCACAGTTATTTTAAAAGGTGCACTTAAGCTGAATTTAGCTCAAAAAATGTGATCCAGATAAGAGTTGGGGGAGGGGTTGGTCCTTTTAATTATTGTTTTCATGGGAATCAATCAGTTATGGCCGTGTTTGGGAGAAGAGTTGAAAGTATATTCCTCCTGCTAGCTTGTGTTGCTAGCAGAAAAGAGAATTGCAAACTACAGTGAAGAATGAATTTGAAAGAGGTGGTGTGGAAGAGGGGTCCCTAGAATCTGACGAGTTTGTAGAGAATCCAGGGAAAATCTTAAATTTAAAATCTTGCTGCCCAAAGAGCACAAGGGACCTATGGCTGTGTGTAGCTGAGAATACTAATGAAAGGCACTGGTTGGGTTGGAGGGATGCATGCCAGCTGCCATCTCAGGGGTCCTGGAAGCCACTTCTCTATCTCTGGGAAGTGATTCCAGCAGGAGGGAAAGAAGGTGGTTTACCCAAGCCCTCCAATCCCAGGCTCCCTGTTCTGTGGAAATTAGATGACAGGAAGTTTGTGGGCTCAGGTTTTGAGATAAAGGACTTGAAATAAAAAGGTGAGCTACGGAGGGTCTTAATCCAGCTATCTGGTGCACAGTTACCTAAGTAGCAGAAGCTACTCCAGTGATGCCTTCGTGAGGTCTGCTTTCCCCCACGGGAACCCTGTGACCTCGGAAACCGGGAAGGAGCCCTACGTAACCACACCTCCGGAACTGCGCGATGGCACCGAGTAGGACTGGTGCTTTCCTGCCCAGTTCCCATCGTGCTGGCACCCCAGGGGGAGGTGGATGCCAGGAGCTGTACTCAGGTGGCAGGATCCAAGGGGTCTTCCACTTGTCAGGAGTTTCTAACCTGCAGGACACGGTCTTAACCTAGAACGCGCTGGAAATCCGAGGCCCACCCCCACCCCCACCCCCACCAGGCGATCTACTCCTAGCTGAGCGCCAGGGTCCTAAACATACCCAGACCTACGCCTCTGCCATCCTACTTGGCCTCTTGAACTCCAAGTCCAAATCCAGCCACTCATCTCAAGGGATGAGTTTTCCAAAGGTCCAAGTCCTTAGTTTCGTCATCGGCCGCCAAGTTGGGTCCCTAATTAGCCTGTCCACCAAGCTTCCTCCTCGGCGCCGCCCCGACTCCGCAGCCCCAGGCAGTGTTGGCTGGGCGGAGGGTCCGCAGACACCAGCTCAGGGTTCAGGCGCAGTTTGCCTCGGGGGAGAGAAGTCTTCGGAACAGGTTGCGATTCGGTGCATCGGGGGTGTCTTGCTTGGTTTGTGTGTGTGTAAGGGGGGTGGGGGTTGGGCCAGACAGCACCCCATTGCCCAGGTTCTGAGCAGACCTGAGGCTAGGAATGGGGGTTAATAGCTCCTTACTCCCCAGCGTTTTTGCCCTCCAGTTTCCTGGGGTGCTGGGAGCCCCACACTGAGGACCAGAGGCGTCCTGGGGCAGGGTGAAGGCTCATTGCTTCCCGGTTGTCCTGGGCTGAGCTCGGCATCAACCTCACTGCAGGCTTGGCCTCGTCGGGCTCCGTAGCGAAAGGCAGGCGAGTCCAAGGGCCCCGGGGACACCCCGAGGCTGCGCGCCGTCCCGCCCAGGGCCTGCGCAGCCGCGCGTCACAGGCAACAGCATCCGTGCGCTCTGCAGATTCAGTCACAGAAAACCAGCCACCTGCCCTTCTGCACGTGAGACGCTGCCGTCCACAGCGCCCCGATAGACAGCCCTGCATTTTCCAAGAGGGGCAGAAAGCAGCAAGTCACATTTTTTTTTTTTTCACAGTCACGGAGCTCCTAAGCAAGGAAGAGCGAGTTTTCTTGCAGGATACATGTCTCTGCGCGCCCTTCTGAGGTTTAATCGGAGAAACTGAGGCTCAGAGTTGCTCGCTGGGAGCAGGCAGCGGCAGGAGGGTCCAGGCCCAGGCTGAGTGCAGGAGGTGGGTATCAGAGTTGGCTGAGAAAGGACAGGGATCTGGGCAGCCCTGGTGCTGGCTCCCACCCTCAGGGATGTGAGGGACTCCAGCAGAGCGTCGGGCTGCCCCTCCATCAGGCCGGGCCAGGACCGACGGCAGGAGGTGGGCAGCGCAGGCCTGGCTGAGAGAGCAGGCGTCGGCGAAACGTCTGCCTGACCCGACTGAAAAGAGGATCCCTGCCTTTGAGCAGAACCTTGTCTGACCGATTGAAAACTCCCACGGCCATTCTTCGCTATAAAAGCCTCTCATTTGCCACGGGTTGGAGAGGCCATTTACCCACCCCCATTCTCTTTCCACTGCTGGCTTTAAAATAAGCATAAACTTCATTTATAAAAGAACCCACGTCACACGCACCCTCCCCAGAATCACCAGGCCTGGTTAGTGTGAAGTCGATTGTGCCTGTTGCCTTCTTTTATGTAAGGAGGAAAAAAAAACAAAACAAAACTTTGGGTTTGGTGATCCGGCAGCCTCTGAATAAAATAAAGTAGTCACAGCAAGGAGGAAAAGCCTGCTGTCACCTTCCCTCTGCCTCCTCCCACCCCCAGCCACCCTCTCACCTCCTCCCTGCTAGGATCTAAATAAAAAGCAGGAAAGCTATTTTCCAAAATACCCTGCTTAAAAGCAGGGCAGAGGACGAGGCTGCGGGGATGCTGAGTCCTGCCCTGATAAAGTTCATAATAATCAAATCCAAACTCCATCCACCTCTCTGACTCTCACCACCCTCCTCAGACCTCTCTGCATTTGTTGATGAAAACACTTTGATGTCCTGAGTCCTCCAAACAATTATTATTATAATTTTAAACAACCTGGTATTTTCCATTACTAACGGCTCAGGCTTTGAAGTTACACCTCATAATTTCCTAAATTAAATAAATCATTTTAAGTTTGCACTGGGAGGCTTTTAATAGCAGAGAAAGGAATATCATTATCTTATTGAGACCCAATTGCGGTGGCTCCAGTTTGGCTGTAGCTAGGGGCAAAGTAGGCTCAGTCTAACAGACACACTTTATTAACCTCCCATAACTCTTGAAAGAACATTTTTATATTTTCTTTGATTTCCCCCCTCCCTCTCTTGTTTTAAAGCTGTCCCAACCTTTAATTAGTGCCTAATATGAAAAGCATTATTTTTTTAATGCTATGTAATTTACCAGCGGCAACAGGCCAACTTAACAATTGTTTATTAGACTTGGTTTTTCACACAGGGCAAAGAATGCCGCTCCAAACCCAACTTTTCATGGGTGGTTGCACTAATTAATACAGTGTCTGAGACTCCTAGGGGGTTTTTTAATATTGAAGCCTATGGGGGCGGAAGGGGGTTTTAGAAGTCCAGCTCTTGCCCACGACAAGGTTCTCTCTCTCTCTCTCTCTCTCTCTCTCTCTCTCTCACGCTGTTTTGATCCTGTCTGAGAAGTCAACAAACATAGAAGCTGTTCCCGAGCTCTGGAGACTTTGGGATCTCGAGGCAACAGCTCGGGAACCCCAGTCTTCCACTACTGACTTATGGCTGGTGGAGCCTAGGCTTTTGGTGCGGGATGTCCACTGCCCGGTGGGGGATTTAAGCTGGAGTGGCTTCTCACCCAGGCCAGAGGGGAAAGGAGGCCATGGGAGTTGAGCTCTGGGGGACAAAAGCCAGGTCCCCTCGGCACCAGGGAGTCGGAGGTACTGGGCCCAGGAGAGGGACCCGCCGGCTTCTTTCTTGCCTTTGTGGTCCTGCTACTGGACTTCTTCCTCTTCCACTTTCCTCCTTCTTTTTTCTCTTCTTTCTCTTTCCCATCTTGTTTCTCCTCCGACTTTTAAAATTTTCTTTCCCTCTTTTTTAGGTAGTTGTGCAGCTTCATGGGTTGCATGTGGGGCGACACCACACTTAGCTCACTTTTACCGCTCAGCGCCTCCCTTGACCGATCTGCTCTGTCGATTCACATTTGGGGACAGTTGCAGTGTGTGTCGCTCTCACTCTCAACCCTCTTCTTTGCCGCTTTGCTCTTTCTTCTTTATCACCTGGCCCACCTTTCACTCCTGCTCCTGTTGTCCTACTGCGTGCCTCTTCATTTTTCTCTCTTGCTGCCTACTTTTCCACCCTCATTTTCTTCTTCTTTTGTCCTCTTCAGCTCCTCCATCACGTCCCCCAGTCGTTTTTCCGTTTCCAGCCGAGTCTCGCGTGTGCTCCTTAACTCCAGCCAACAGCGCATCCCCTTTCCAGGCGATTCGGGGCTGGCGGGAGCTCAGGGCAGGCGGGTGTCGCCGAGTCTCCTGCCCCGGTCACCGGCCTCGGCCTCCGGGCTGCACCTGGCGGGAGCGGAGCGCAGACCCTGCGCGGGGCGCCCGGGTCCCCGCAGCACCGCGCCCCTGGCCGGCCTCGTTTGATGTCGGACCCGCAGGAATGCGGCCGGTTATCAGTCACCCAGCTGGATCCCGAAGGTCTCGGCCTAATCACTTGTAATTGCTCGCGGAGGCCCAGTCTCGCCCCGGGCCGGCCGCCGCGCTCAATTACTCCCCAAATACCTGCCATCAATAAACGCGCGCTGACACCGGCCGGGCCGCTCCGCCGGCCAGCGCCCGAGTCCCCTCCCCGCGCCCCGTCGTTAAACTTACACTTCGCCTCCCCCAGGAACAAGTCAGGCAGATAATGAGTCCCCCCCTTTACCGAGGGCTTCCGGGCTGCGGACACCAGCCCTCGGGAGTGTCCCCACCGCGCGACACACCGTGCTGCCGCCTCCCTCCGAGTCAAGACAGCCAGGTTTAGATCATTCGTGTAGCACCGATAGGCAGTGGCCCAACAGGGACGAGACCTGGCGATTCGGCAGTCTACCGCCCGGGGAGAAAAGCACGGGGCAATAGCGCCCTCCAGAGGCAGGAGACTTACCTGGGGCCTCGCACCCAGGTGTGCCTACAGGTACCTCTCACTACTCAGGGAGCTTGCTTACTCCTCTCTCCAACTCTGTCAGGGCGGGACTCTCGGCCCATTTCCCAGATGAGTACAATGGAGTCCGAGGCAGATGAGAGCTGGGCAGAGCTGGCTCAAAAGGAGATGCCCTGGCCTCTCTCGTGCCTGAACCTTCCAGGATTCCGTGCTGCCCTCTAGTCCCTACTACAGTGCCCTTCACTCCACTCCCCTTCTTAGCCCTGAAATTGAGGAATTTCCCAGAGAAAAGTTCACACTGAAAACTGCCCAGAGAAGGGACAGAGAGGTGGTGGTCACACAGCGGGTTAGTTCAGGGGCCAGAAATCTGTCACAACCAGCTCAGCTCCAGTAATCTGCAGCGTACCTCATCCTGCTTCTGCTGCAAGTCTTTGCCTTGAAAAAGTGAATATCATGCTTGTGTGTTCTGCGCTTCAGCAGCCATGGGGAGTAACAATTACACATCTAAACGGAGATGCAGGTGGTGTCTTCTAAAGTCTACCTTTGACTTCTTTACACCCGACTTTTTCTGAATGCCATGTATCTGTATGTATGAAATATGTCCCAGTGCCCAAACTATCTTCACAGTTAGGACGTAATCTGGCCCTCCAGGCAATATGGAGTGTTATTATTACCCCGGTCTTTTTTTTTTTTTTTTTTTTTTTTTTTTTTTTTTTTTTTTTTTTTTTTTTTTTTTTTTTTTTTTTTTTTTTTTTTTTTTTTTTTTTTTTTTTTTTTTGTAGTTCAGGCTGGTCCTGAGCTCACTATGTAGCCCAGGCTAGCCTCGAACTCACAGCAATCCTCCTGCCTCTGTATCCCAAGTGCTGGGATAACAGGCATAAGCTATTACACCCAGCATTGTGGTATGTGGTGCCAGAGACTCAGGATCTTGTGCTTGTCGGGCAGATGCCGGAACCACTGAGCTAAATCCCTGGCCCTATTACCCCATTTTATAGAAAGTAAAATCATTGTCAGAGATGTGAGGTGGTTGCTGAAGGTCACGCAGCAGGCAGCAGAGCTGAGCAGAGTCCCTTCCTCTTGGGGGAGGCGAGGTCCTGGCTAGACGAGAATAAGTTCTGGTGTTCTTGTTTCTGTGGGCCTCGGATCATGTACAGGTCCCTAACAGTGGCTTCTGAGTTGCAGGGGTTTCCATAAAAACATACTTTGGCAAACTTCTCCCTGGTTTTATTCCAGGGAGCATGTGCCATGATGGGAAAATTGATTGTGAAGAAATTTCCTATAAGATGTTAAAATGCTTCCCTAAATCCCATCACAGAAAATTACCTGAAAGGTGGTAGTGGTGGATGAGGCAGTTACTGATATGCAATTGGCCAATTTGGGGAAAAGCTGAAGGCTGCAGAGCACTCCGCTCTCCCCTTCTTTCCTAGCTCGCCTTGGCTAGTCTTGCCGGTTGGATTTCTCTTTGTTTCGTTATGGACGAGAACGGAGAGGAGCCAAAAATACAACGTAGGAAGGCCCAGGGTGGGTGTGAGGAACTGGGAATGGCAGGAAAGCAATGACGTCACGGCGGTTGGATATAGAGCGGGTGTGGGGCTACCCACCTGGCTGGCGCCCCCAACGACTCCGAGCCACACGGCTGCTGCCTGGGGACCTGGACTTACCGATCTGAAGTTTTCCTAGGGCCTCGCACAGATGCCACTAAGCCTCAGCCTATTTTAATGAAAAGGTAAAACAGTTTTTGTTTCTGCCTTGCAAACAGCAGTAGAGTGCCAAGGAAATTAGGCCTTAGAAGGAAAGTTGCAATTAGAGGGGAAGCAGAAGATTTCCAGAGCCTGGGGCTGATGAAAACTGAGATGGAATTAAACATCTTTTTCAGAGGAAATAGAGCCTACGTTTTCCTCTGTGCACAATCCCTGAATACATCTGGGTCTAGAAAGGAGAACTCTTGCCTTTTAGAAGACTTTTAAACATTAGTATGTGCCCCCAAAGAGTATATATCCTCTAACAGTTATATATGGTCTTGTTGTGTGTGTGTGTGTGTGTGTGTGTGTGTGTGTGTGTCTGTGTATGTGTGTATGTCTGTGTATACTGGAGGGGAGCTTGTTCTTAGGACATAACCAAGATCCTGAAAGTTGATCCTCTGCTACCCCAGGATTTTCCTAAAATTCTTCTAACAGAATGATTAAAATTCACCATTACTGAAAAGATCTGTGTCAACTGAAAATAGCATGTCATTTATCTCTTTAAATAATAGCATAATCAAATGAGTATTTCCTGTGTGCTTAGCTGTAGATAATTTCATTTTAATCCACACAGTAAGACAGCCATCTACCACCTCTAAATTATACAAAAGGAAATCGAGACCCTGAAAGATTATGTAATTTAACAGTGATCAGTGAATGGTGGAGAGAGACCTAGTCATTGGACTCCAAAGGAACATACTTCCAAAACAACCCTTATAGGGTCCAGGGCTTAGCTCAATGGTTCTGGCACCTGCTTTGCAAGTGTAATGGCCCAGGTTCAGTCCCTGGTAACCACATACAACAATGCTGGGTATGGTGACTCACACCTATAATCCCAGCACTTGGGGGGCAGAGGCAGGAGGATCACCGAGTTCTGGACCAGCCTGAACTATAAAGCAAGACCCTGTCCCAAAAAACTAAAAATAACAACAGCAACAAAAACTGCTCTGATAGGGATGGGAGTGGGCATTGCTCAGTGATCCATGCTCAGCCCAGTACTCACCTAGACTCTATCACTAGGTTCTCTCCCTAGCACCACACACAGTCAGCCAAACGTGCAAATGAAAAGCAACTACAAAATCTCTGTTGTAGAACGCTGATTGTTTTGGTTTGTGTTGCCTGTGAGAGAAAACAGGATGAGGGCCAGGGATTGAGCATGGTGGTGTTTTGCCTGCCTTGCTAGGTCCTGAGTTCGATCCCTGGTAACACAGAAAAAGAGAGAGAAGCTAGGTTGAGAGAGATGTTCTTTGGGCAGTGTGAGAAATGGACTTGATTTTAAATGGGCAGCTATCACTGGAGGTGGTAACACATGCCTATAATAGCACTATGGGAGTCTGACAGGAAGATAGAGAGTTTGAGCCTAGCCTAGATAAATTATGGAGAACTTGTCTTGAAATCCAAATTAAAAGGAGCTAGGGATGTAGGCTCAGTGCAAAGGCCTTGGGTTCAAGCCTTCTGTACCAGAGAAGAGAGACAGAGGGAAATAGGAAAAAAGAAAGAGGGAAGAGGTTGTCACCTAAGGTACAGTGACACCTTTAGGCTGATATCTTCACACAAGAGAAGAGCACTATTAAAAGGCAACAGTGTAGAATCGAGCATGGAAAGCAATGTTATGACCATGTCCTGCGGGAAGCTCAGAGCAGAAGTGACTGCCTCACAGGACAGCAAAAGAACAACAAAGAAAAAACCACCATTCTGCTTTGTGTCAGCTAATCAGAACTTAAACAGGATTTGGCAATTTGTTTTCTGAGCAATCTAAAGTCTAGGGCCAGCGATTTAGCTCAGTGGTCCCAGCGCCTGTCTTGCAAGTGCAAGGGCCCAGGTTCAGTCCCCGGCAACCATATACCATACTGGGTGTGGAGACTCACATCCAGCAGCAATCAGTACCACATACCACAGTGCTGGACATGGTGGCTCACGCCTATCATCCCAGCATTCGGGAAGCAGAGGCAGGAGGATTGCTGTGATGTGAGTTTGAGGCTGAGCCAAGGGCCAGCCTGAACTACAAAGTGAGACCCTGTCTCAAAAGTAAATAAATAAATGAATAAATAAATAAAGTCTAGCATTCTTATGCATTAAATACTAATGCTCACTAAGAGAGACAGCAGGACCAAGCAGACCAGAGAGTTCTGGTCCTTGGTATCCATTCCTTACAGCTGTAGCATGCTAAAAATATATGCATGTCTTCTTTGGTCTAATAAAATAATATTTTCCCAAGCTCAGAAAGTGTGAGTAAAAGCATTTTTTGTTTAGAAAAATGTTGCTATTTTTATCGTCTTTTAACATGCCATTGTGGTAAAAATAGTGTGCTTTCTAAGCAACAGATAATCTCTAACCCCGGCCTACTCTCCTCCAAATAAGTCACTCTGGCTACACCCTGTCTTTTATTTTAGTGCTCCCAACACAGAGCACCAAATGTGATCCAAATTACTGAATTTGAGTCCATCCTCACCGCAGAGGGCTCTCTCAGCCTCACTTATCACCCAAGGCCTGCATGAGCAGCCAAGAAAGAGGCAGGAAGCCTACTTGGGCAAAGAGATCTTCTGTCCCCATCTGAACTATATCCCTAGTTCTCAGAGCAAAGCACGGCCCGTGGAAGGTGCTTAGCACAGTGTTTGTGGAATGAATGTTGGGAACGCTTTCTCAAATGACATGCAGTTCTGGGAAAACTGTGGGGTTTGAAGTTTGGCTGCCTTTTTAAGTTTTAGAAAATGTGTAGGTGCAGCAGGAGTTCAAACTCTTAAAAATTGGCTGCGTTCACAAGACAATAAAAATGATTTGCATTTGGCAAGATAGACCAGGTAGGGCTATCAAGGCTATTATAAAAAATTTCTGATTTAGTTCAAATCTCTGATGACTATTCAGAGATGAATATTAAAGAAACGGTCAGGACCCAACTGGCGGGTTAGCCAGACTGCAGAGAGCCTATATGTCTTTATATTTCACAGGGAAGAAAAGTTTAAAACATGCTATTAAATGAAACCCTTCTGAATTGTAAAATTGTCTAGGTGGACACACAATACTTCTGTAGAGTTTGTTTTACAGAATGATCCAGAGGTTAGTAAAAGTGCTTGTTGATAGTGACTGCTGATCCATAGCTAGTTAGGGAAGAAAAGGCAACCTACAGAAGATCCATCTATTTTATATGTTTTCTTTCCTTTCTTCTCCTTCCTTTCTCCTCCTCCTCCTCCTCCTCCTTCTTCTTCTTCTTCTCCTTCTCCTCTACCTCCTCCTCCTCCTCGTTCTTCTTCATCTTCTTTCTCTTCCTCCTCCACTTTTCCTCTTGCTCTTTCTTCTCTCTCTCTCTCTCTCTCTCTCTTCCTTTGCCTCCTTCCTTCCTCCCTTCTCTTTCTTTCCCTCCCTTTCAACAAAGGCTTCACTACTAGTGGTACCAAGCTGGTCTTGGAGTCCTGGACTCAAGCAATCTTCTTGCCTCAACCTGCTGAGTAGCTGCTAGGACTACAGATGTGCACCACCATGCTTGGCTTGAAAATGTTCTTTTGTTCTCTTCTGCAATGTGGGATTCACAGTCATAGCTTCCATAGCCCTAAGTTTTGAGGCAGAACTGAGATGTACTCATGGTTCCTGCACCCCTAGATGAGGCACAGGGCTTGAAAGCAATAAACAAATTAATTTCTAGAAACTGGGTAGGAAATTCGTGGTATAACTTCAGAATGAGAGCTGTCATTCCTACTAGACTGGACTGGGCTTGACTCTAAGTCTCCTTAAGGGCTGACAGGACCATGTCTGTTTGGGGAATGCAGAACGCAGGACCCAGGTCTTAGGCCCAGGGAAGCTTCGTGAACTTTATCTTGCTTTTTAGGGTCACAGTAAAGAAATTAAGTTTTCATTTCACACCTCCCTAATTTATAGATTATAAAAATCACCCCTGAAGTCTGACAGTCTCCCTGAACTTATCAGAGCCCAGATTTGTAAAGTCAGGGGCAAAATGAGGTCTCTCGTTACCAAGACTTCATCACTTTTCAAAAATATACAGCAGGCCATTCGTCAGTGGGTTATGAAATATGATCATAAATTAAAACTAAATGACTTGGGTAAAATAAATGGACAAAGAGCACTTTGTGATGCTGAGGGCTCTGGTTTGATTGTGTTGGTTCATTTATTTGGGTATTGAGGGCATTTTTCCAAAGGCCAGGTAACTCCGTCTCTTGTGAACAAATGTAGGTGTGTGGAAGCCTCACCACCACACTTGCTTCCAGGCTGTTTTGGAGTCACTGAGTACCGAGTGACAGGCAGGTGTGTCTTTGTAGTCTGCACAGTTCTGTCACCCACTCGGGGTCTGCGCGGTGGGTAGTGCAATGTGGAGGAAGAAGCAGGCTTTCAATGGAGGGAAAGGCACAGGCGCTCAAAGAGCAGGAAAACTCAGGTGCAAAGATGTGAATTATTTTTTAGTGGAGCTGGGGTTTTTTTTAAAGTCCCCTAAGCTGGGAGATGGAGCAGAGGAGCAGACGTGGTGGGAACAGTTGTGTATCTCTTGAAGCTGACTGAGTGGGAGGAGGTACTCACTGCTGTCATGATTCAGCAAAATTCACTTCACATTACTCAGCTGATTTGATAGAAACAAAGACAAAATGGGTGAATCTGACAAAGTAGAAATGTGCTCTATCACATTTAGGGGCTGCCGGTTGCTCTTCGGTAATTTCTCTTCAATGCCATTATGTTACAATTAAGGGAAATGGTGTATAAACCTGCTACAAAAGAGTAGTGTCTATTATTCCCCTTTCTCATAAATTCCAGTTCATTTTCTTACATGTATGCCTTTTCTGTCTCTGTCTCTGAATCTCTTCTCTCTCTCTCTCTCTCTCTCTCTTTCTCTCATTATGGTAAACTACATGTCCCACAAAATGTTTTTTGAGACAGGTCTCACTGTATACCTAGTTCAGGCTGACCTCAGACTCATGGCAGTCCTTCTGCCTCAGCCTCCTGAGTGCTGGGATTGCAGGCATGTACCACCCTACCCAGTGAATCCAAAGTTTTTTAAGTATAAGACTCAGTGACACTAAATACGTGTACATTTTTGTGCAACCATCACCACTATTCCCCTTCACAACTTTTTTGTCTTCCAAGCTGAATTCCATACCCATTAAACAATAACTTTCTACTCTCCCTTCCCTAAAGGCCTTCGTAAACCGTTGTTTTACCTTCTGTCTCTGTGAGTTAAGCTGTTCTAAGTACCTCATTTAAGTAGAATCATATGGCACTTGTCCTTTCCAGTCTGGCTTATTTCAGTTAGCATAATGTCTTCACAGTTGATTCCCGTGATAGCATGCATCAGAATTGTCTTCCTTTTTATGGATGTGTAATATTCCACTGCACATGTGTATCATATTTATTTATCCATACATCCATTACTGGATGTTTGACTTATTTCCTGCTCTTAACTATTGTGAATAATTGGTACACAAATGAATCTCTGGGCTACACTCTGTCTTTTCTCATGCATTTGGGATAACAGGAGGGATAAAGCCAACCTGCTGACTGATGAAACAGATACATACAAGCATGCGACATTTCCTAAATTGACTCTTTCTGGCAAGAATAGTTGAGCTGAGTAGTACTTTTAATAATTCAGCAGCACAACTGGTCATTTATTATCACTCCCCCCACCTTGCCCAGCACATACTTGATAAAATAGCCTCTTTGTCTTATCCTGTTTGTGCTGCTATAACAAACACACTATGAAGACTTTTGTAAGAAACAGAAATATAGAGCGAGACAGTGATGAATGCCTACAATCCCAACACTCTGGGAGGCTGAGGTAGGAGGACCCTAAATTCAAATCCAGCCTAGGTAATTTAATGACTTAGTAAGACTCTGTCTCTAAATAAACAAACAAGTAAATCAACAAATAATAGACATGAGGATGTAGCACAAAGGCTCAGGGTTGGATCCTAAATTTTGCCCCCAAAACAAAACAACGTCTTTTTTTCCCCCTCACAATTCTGCAGCCTGGGAAGTTTAAGATCAAAGGACTGGCATATCTGGCTGTCTAGCAAGAGGTTCTCTCTGCTTTCAAGATGGGCCCTTGTCACTGTATCCTCCGGAGGGGACAAGCGTTGTGTCCTGACATGGCAGAAGGGAATGAAGGGCAAACAGGGCTCAGCTCTGCTCTCGGGCCCCTTAGAATGGTGTTAATCCCGTCCATGAGGGCAGCGCTCTGGCCCAATGAGCTCCCCAAAGCTCCACCTTTTAATCTTGTTGCACTGGGGATTAAATTTCAACATGAAGTTTGGAGGAGGCACAAATATTCAAAGCAGAGCCAGCTCCAAATAAATACGGCACGGATTAGGAGAATTTTACAGTCTCCCAGTTTCCCATTCACCCCTCCCTCGCCAGCAATGTCTGTCTCGCTGTCTCCTCTTGGCCTAGGACAGGGTGTCCGATGACAAGCTGGAGGGCTGCGAGTGAATGTGTGCCAGTGGAAATCACAGAGACAGAACGCCTGCTCCAGGAATCCCAGAGCCCTGAGCTTTTACAACCTCTGAAAGACAGGCAGTGCTTGCTCTGCCACCAAAGACTTCAGACTCATGAAAGCCGTTTCCAACAAGCATTTAAAATCATCCATCCAAAAGATAACTAAGTCACAGCCATTCATCCCTCTCAACCCATCACACTGCAATGAAAACATGTATTTCACGGAGGAAACACTGAGCCCTCGCTCTCACTGGCCTCGGTCCCTTTTCTTCTCTCTTCCTTTGAGAGCTCAAAATGTTATGATTCATCGCAGCACTGCCCAGGGCAGCAATGAATTACAGGCCCCAAAGATTTCCAAACCCAGAGGGGTCCGCAGAGCGAGTGTCCCCCAGTTCCTCCTGACATTCATTCTCTCTCCAGCCAACTGTGTTTGTCTCTTCACTCCTTTTGATCATTGCTTATAACAGTAGCCAAGCAGAGGAAATTAAGCTTTTGTATCTAAACTAATCCATGACCCTGGATAATTTGTAAGAGACATCTATGAGGGGTTAAAAATAAGCCTCCAGCTGCTTGACGTGGAGACATCTCGACACACCATGGCTCCCGTCGTGGGATCGGAGTATTTCAGCTTTAAATGAAAGGATGTCGGAGCAGGCAAGGTCCTTTGGGAACATTTGTCCAGTCCAACTCTTTGAGTTTTCATGGAGAAACTGATGATACTCAGACAAGAGAAGGGACCTGCCCAGAACCAAGTAGGGAGTTTGTGGCTGAGCAGAAATTAAACCATAGAGCGTATAAGGTACTGAACTTAGGGAACAAGACGGTTAAGAGACACATGAGGCATCCATGACTTTTAACCGGTGGCCATGGTTTCAGTTCCAAGTCCACTATTCAGACCAGCCCAGTACACTGTCTTTAATAGAAGGACCATAAACTCAATACTGCAGCTTTATTTTTCAATAGTCTTTAATGGAAGGCTAAAGATCTAGCATGACATTTAAAGGATTGGACCTTAGGCTCAGAATGTGTGCCTTGGGTTCTTGGTTTAAGGACATCTACCAGCTTTCTCCACCAGGCTGAAATTCCCTCACCAAAAGCACTAGGAACTTCAGCGACACTGGGTCTCAACTCTCAGCCTGACTGCTGGGTTGTGAGGGCCCCTGGGCCAGGGCACTGTCCTTCACTTTGCCCATCAGTACCATGAAGATGTCAGTTTTCTATTGCTTCACCAGAATGCCTGGGCTTTGTGACATAAACAGAAAAAGTTTGGCTGTAGCTGCAGAGTCTGAGGACTCTTAAGTACCAGCATTGGAAAAGCCATCGTTTACATCACGACATGGCCGGAGGGCAAATGAGCACATACACAGGAGATACAAATCCAGCCGGACCATGGTGCTCACTGTGGTAACAAATTCACTCCTGGGACAACGGCCTTCACAAGGAAGGGCTCTGCCCTCAGGACCCGACCATCTTTTAAAGTCTCCCCTCTGAGTGCTGTAATAATGGCAGTAAAATTCTAACATGAATTTTGGAAAAGACATCTCAGCTCCAGCCTTGCCCTTATGGAACTCACTTTCTTAATAGAGAGACCAGACAATAAAATCCACTATAAACAGTGGCATCTACTGAGACTTAAACAGATATGCTCTTTATTCCTACAGAATCAACTGTAGCTCAGATGTCAATATATGGACATCCCCTCTCAGAGAGACACCTGATCACCAGGTGTCTATTCTAGCCCATGCAAGCTGAAGTGTTTTGTTTTGGTTATTTTTTCCCTTTTATTTTTTATTCTGGAAAATTTCAAACATATACAGAGGAGAGAGTAGTATGAAGAACACCTTCTTACATCATACTGTTGTGCCAGCTGTCAGTCCAATCTTGTGATACTTAATCCACTTCAATCTGCTTTTCTTCTTTCCAGTATTATTTGGAAGCAAATACACCAGACATTTTGTTATTTAATCCATAAGTATATTGGTTTTGTTTGTTTATTTTTGAGACAGGATCTCAGTCTATCATTCAGATTAGCCTTGAACTCACTACGTGGCCCAAGCTGGCCTTAAACTTGCAACAATCCTCCTGCCTCAGCCTCCAAAGTACTGACATTACATGCGCAAGTCACCACGCTTGGATTTAATCCATAAATATTTTAGTGTGTACCTCTAAAAGACAAAAAGTTACTGTAAAAATGTAAGCATGAAATTAGGTGTAAATCTTTCTTCCCCTCCTCTCTCTCATTTTTAACTTTCAATATTTGTCAGTAAAATACTAGCATTTTTGTTTACATTTTTTCATATTGTCTGCATCCTTTGAAATCATTTAACAGGTTTGTTTATCTCATTATTTTATTTATTTTATTTTTTTTTAGGTTTTTTGAGACAGGGTCTCACTTTTTGGTTCAGGATGGCCCTGAGCTCAGCCTCCAACTCACATCACAGCAATCCTCCTGCCTCTGCCTCCCGAGTGCTGGGATTACAGGCGTGAGCCACCACGCCCGGCACTGTGGTATGTGGTACTGGTTGCTGCTGGGCGTGAGTCTCCACATCCAGTATTGTATGTGGATACTGGGGAATCGAACCCGGGCTCTTGCGCTTGCAAGACAGGCACCGGAACCGCTGAGCTAACTCTCCAGCCCCATATTTCATGATTTTTAAAATAAATTATCAGATCTGGAGATTTGATCACATGAAGGTTCTACTTGTGAAAAGATTTTTATTGATGGCTTTGTGCTTTTCAGACATAGGACACTTATTCGCTGGCTGACTCTGTGATATCTAAAGCTGTGGACGGTCAGTTCTTCGATCTTTCACTTCCATGGGGTGTGAAATGGTGGCCCCGAATCCTGTCCTTCCTGAGCACTCTCCTAGCATCCTTATTAAACCTAAGTCTGCTTACTGGCCCGCTGAAAATAGCCCAGTGAATCCAGAACAAGTTGTGAGGGCAAAGAAAAACATTTATGCGTAAGCCACTGTTGCTGAGACAAAGTGTGTGATGCACATAATTTACAGCAGGAAATGGTTTGTTTGGATCCTGGCTTCAAGTTTCAGTCCATGATCTTTTGGCTCCAAGGCAGAAACACACACTCCTCACTTCACTGAGCCTTGGAGGCCAGAGATGGCAGGAGCTGTGTCCCCAAAACCCCACCCAGCGCCTGCCTCCTCCAATGGGGTGGAGCTTCTAACAGCCACTGGGCCAGGAATGGACAAATCTGTGGGTGAGCAGGAGTATAGCTCCCTGGTGATGCGGTCACCTCTCCGGGAGGCGCATGTCCACAGGTAAGCTTCACTGGCCCAGCCAACGAAGCTGGGCAACTGTGAACTAGCCTGCAGACGGATCACTTGGCTCAGCCTAAGTTTCAAACCCCCTTTTCCTTGTTTCTTTCTATTTTTCTTGTTCTCTTTTCCTTCTTTTCCTTTCTCTCTTTTTTTGTTTATCTCTCCATCTCTCCTTTTCTTTCTTTCTTTCTTTCTCTCTATCCCCCCACCCTTCCTTTCAACTAAGGATTAACCTAAGACCTTGATGCACTGAGCCATATCTCCAGCCCTTTTCGAGTCAGGGCCTAGATAAGTCACTAGGTCACCCAGGTTAGGTTCAAATATGGAACTGAGTCTTGATATATTTTGTTTTGGTCTCCCAGAGTGCTGTGATTACAAGGATCCATGACCATGCCTGACTTCAAACTCCTTTTATTTTTGGAAAAGGAAGGGAGTGTTTGAAATTAGGAAATGATAGATGACTGAAGACTTACAGGCATCCTTCTGGTGGTCTGGAACTGGATGTTGCAAAACCTGACATTGGTTAATTGTTTTATCACGATGCCCCTGTATATCTTGAAAATGTCGGAGTTACCCTTATCTGGGTGTCCTCAGCCTTAAAGGAAAAGGAGAGAGATTAAGGATGATGTTTTGGCCAAATCACATTGTGACTGCTAGCTGTTGTCAAGCATTCCTTAAATGACTAAACTACTTTCAGAGGCAGGGCAGAAACTCTGACTCAAAGGTGAAGGTGGCAGAGGAGACAGACATGATATAAAGGCAGAAATGCCAAGCTTTCCACTGTGGTTAGTTACCCATTGGAGGAATCAATGTTTTGGTCAAAAGCAGCCTTCCTATTCCCGACAAGTTACCTAAGCAACTGCTGTCGTCTTCAGTCTTGTCAAAGATGTCCGCAACAAAGTGAGTGGGAAACTAGTACATGGTTTAGCTCTGAGGCCATTGTGTAGTTAAAGTCAACTAAAGTAAAGTAGCTAAAAGAAAGTGAAGTTAGAAAGTTAATTAGGTTATGATATTTTCAGAAAGAGAAAGTCCATTCCATCAGGTATATGGTTGGCCCAAGGCACAGCTGGTGTGTGAAGGCAAGAGGAATGTCCTTTCAACTGTCATTTTTCTAAAGAATGTTGGATATATTACCTTCTTAGAACTTCCATAGCTTATGGCCTGAGTGTATTTTGTGTGTTTCAATTCATGTCCGTCATGTTTTTGTACAAATAGTTCTCACTGTATGCAATAGGAGCTTATTCAAGTCGGCTCTTGTCTTTTTAATTTGACTAATCTTTGAAAGTCTCTGCTTTCTGTTCAAAGATAATCTAAGTCCACCTCGTAGATTATCTACCCTAGACATAAGAGCAGTCATTTCTCCAAGGAGCGCTGGTCTTCTTAAGAGGGAAAGAGCATTAAAAGCTAGGCAGTGGAAGTTCTCCTTTTGAGGTACTGGGTTTATGTAGATATGGTCAAGGGAGACACAGTCCCATCTTAACAACTTTCTATCTAGATGTGGATGGCAGGAAAGGACCAGTGCCAAGTACTAAAGAGGAGCGCAAGTTCAGTGTGGCTTGTCAGTGTTGCTGGAGGTCCAGCGTGAGGTCTCATGGAAGACATCTGCAGAAAGAGGAAGGGGGTGGGTGGGAATGGAAACTTCCTGCTCAGCAAGTAACTACAATACTATATGTTGCTTCCAAAGGGAGGATTAAATGAGGTAGGGGAGTGAAACTGATACGAAAAATGTAACAATTGGGACAGTAAAGCAGTAAACCCTCAGTGGTGGAATTCTAAACACCCAGACTAGGGGAAAGGATTTGTTATCAGGTGGGCCATACTTCTCACATTTCAGTTCAAGACTCTGAGGTAGGAAGACTTTGTTTGCTCAAAACAATACCTAATTAGGCATGCATTGTTTGACTTGCTCTTCACAGTAGCTCGGGGCAAAGGCTTTTGCTGTGCCTTTTTACTAGATAGGGAGCTTGCCTCTGTGAGGTTAAGGAACAGGCTGAAGTTCACTTACCTTGTAAAAAATCAGGGTGGGATTTGAACCCAGAACCTTTTAATGGTCCTTAGTGATTCTGCTAGGCTTTACTATCCAAAGTGCATGTACTTATAGGTTTTCAGGTCCCTTTTAAGAGGACTAAAAAGCCACTTCCTTCTGGTGGCCCAGTGATCTCTTCGGTAACCAGCACCCTGGGATGGCTGCCTCGCTCGCAGGACGCTGCTAGTCTTAATTTTTTCCTCCGGTCAGTCTGCCACACTGCCCTCTTGTCTTCCACTACTAGGAAAACTTAAAACTGGAGATTGACCTTACACACGTTGTGGCGTGGAGTCGTTTGAGTTCCTTCACTCTGAGCTTTGGTCTGTGACATGGGGTAAGAAACATTCATTAACATGGCAGTTGGGACATGGGAAGACAGGATAGGATGTTTGTCTGCATTTAACACAGAGTGAATCCTCCGTAAGTGAGACTTGTTGAGATACATGCGTAGCTCACATTCATTCCATCACTGGCTTGCCATTGAGAGGTGAGAGGCAGGAATAACATTATTCCTCAGGGTGCTGTCACCGGAAGTAGAGATCTGCTCCGAGCTGGAGGTGCTCCAGGCCCGCAGAGGCCAGCTTTCCCTTAATGAAATGCTGCATCTCTTGGGCGACCCAGTGACCCCTTCTGGTAACCAGTACCCTGGGATGGCTGCCTCCCTCGCAGGACGCTCAATCACGGGCGCTGAGCGATTTCAATACTTGCCAGTCTAATAAATTGTTTTCCTTCTTACAGTCGAGCTCAGAATAGAACCCTGGCTTCCTTCCATGTGCTGCCACAGAGTCCGGTTTTTAATAATTAACTTTGCATTCAGAACTTCGTGTTAAGCCACATAGTTTTGACACTGCCTGGCGAGAGAAGGAACGAAGGGGGCGTAGGGGCAGACCTGGGGTTCCACTCCACGCTGTCAGATCACCAGCCCCCGTCCCACGCCGTCTCCCCCCATCAGACTTCATTTCTTCAATTAGTCTTTGTGAAGAACATCGGTTTGAGTCTACAGGAACAAATTCTCCTGGTGGCTCAAGCAACATATTTGAACTTTTTTAAAAAATTAAGAAGTTGCCTATGTACATAAACGGTACAGCATGCTACCCAGCAGGAATCGTCCACGGAAAGAGACAGAAAGAAAAGAAAGACGGAAGGAAGAATGGAACAAAGAGAGAAGTTGAAAACGGAGCACAGGCAAAATACTGCCACGCCACAGCCTCTTGAGCTGGATTTCAGATTTCACCTCCTTCCGATAAAAAGAATTAAGTGTTGGTCTCCTGACACAATTCCCACGGAGGAGGACCGGCGCTCTTGCGTCCCCCGCCCTCCCTCGGGCCAGTTCCCAATCCTAGTCCCGCGATCGCAGCCCGGGAAGCCCCCGCCGGTCACCCCGCCGGCCTCGGGCTTCCTCCGGGCGCGGGCGGTGCCCCCCGCCGCGAGCCCTCGGGCCGCAGCAGCCGCTGGGCTTAGATTAGCAACACAAGCGGGCCGGGCGCGCCCTGACAGCCGGGCCCGCGCGCCAGAATGGATGGCTCCGCCGCGGGCACAAATGCGCCGCGCGTTCTCAGGTGGCCTAAGCGGGCCGAGCGGCTCCGGTTCCCAGGCGCGAGGCGGCGGCCCCTTCAACTGGGCGCGGGCGGGAGCGGAGGCCGGTTAATTACTGTACGTCTCCACTGTAAAGAGACGGCCGGGCAGCGGGGCCGCCAGGCTGCCCGCCCGGCGCACAAAGGCTTCATATATCCTGAATGAAGGCGAATCGCAGCCTCGGCCGCCTTGAAAAGAGCCGTGAGGGAGACTTAATTCTTTCCCTTTCAGCTGTGCTCAGACTGTGAAATCCACACAATCGCGCCCTTCTCTTTAAAGGCCGGCAGAAGAAGGGCCGCGGCCGCGCGCCCCGCCATTCGCTGCGCGCGGAGCCGGAGTTCACTCTGGGGACAAGGGCGGCCCGGCCGGGGCTGGGCGGCCGCGGAGTTTCCCATCCCGCCGGCCGCGGCCCCTTTCTCCCGCTGCATTTCACGGGCGGCGCCTTTTGTTGCCCGATCCTGGGGAGGATGTGGGCCATCAGGTGCGCGGTGTCTGCACCCCGGCCGGGTCCCTTTCCCAGGACAGGCCGGAGAGGAGTGGAGCTGGGGCCCGGCCACACCCCACACCCGCATAATTTACAGAACACCAGAACGAGTTCAAATACATCACTCTGCAGAGAAAGCATTAGTGTTGACCACTTGATACTTCGTAACACTCACAAGGCCCGGGAGTGTGAATTACCATTTACCGCAGGCCCCCGGAAAAAAAGAAAGCTTTCCCTCTCTCTGAATTTCACTGCAGTCCCGAGGGCCCCAGATTTGGAACCCTATGAAGATTGAAAACTCTTTTTCCATATCTCTACAACTGATTGTGTAAACTCGCTTCGGGAGACAGTCTCAAGGGTAAAGCAGACCGTGAACCTGAACCTTTGGACCCAGGTCCCTACTGAACCTCCAGACAAGTGTCTGTAATGACACTTGGAGATGTGTAGTACATTTCCGTCAGGGCTCCACACTGTGAAGACAGACAGGCTCTTAGCTGTTACCTGGTCGCCGGTCATGGGCTGACATTTCCCTTTCCGTTGACGAAGGTAGGACAGATAAAGATGATAGTGGGCCGCCCTTACGGTATGCTGGTTTCCTTTATACTGAAGTGTACGTGGTACACTATTTATAGCTTAGTGTTGAGAAGTCATGGGAAAATTGTACTCATTCTCTACCGCGGGAAGAGATGGGAGAAAACCCTTACCCGTGACATTTTAGTACTGTACCGTTGGTTGAGCACTTGGAGTGGCCACAGTGTATCATTTAGTTTTCACAGAACACACAGGACACCGATACTACTGGGGCTGAAGGAGGTGAAGGAACTTGATGAAAATGAGTCAGTACACAACAGGGGTGGGTTTGGACTCCTCTGGTAATGATTCCCACGTTCTTACTGCATCAGGACTTCCGCTTCCTCCTTGCTCCTTCCTCCTGCTCTACAAAATACTCAGAAATAAGATGGCTCTGCTGGTCTTCCTCTTGCCTTTTACCAAATAGAAAAATTGAAGGTCCTAGATGCCAGTTACACAGCACAAGGGCGTTAAATGTAGAGCCAAGACTTCTGTTCTTGATAGCCCGTGTGCATGTGTGTGTGTGTGTGTCTGTGTAAAGAACTTCTTTATAGTATAGAAATCTGACTCCCAACCATTAAAAATGTGGGTTCTGTAGGTCTCCTGTGGGATTGGGACTGGGGAATCTTTATTCAAAGTCCCTAATATCAAACTTTACAGACTAATATTTTTTCACATGCAAAATTTTACCTTGTTGCTACTTGTACTTGTTTGTCTAATCAGAGTAGCAAGTATGCATTATTTTTTCTGATGTTTAATTGCCATTAGATGTAAATATTTTATTAAAACTGAATTTTTATTACAAAATTCATAGGTACATATGAGTATGGAAAAGATCAGGATAGTAAGTGGTTCTGTAAGTGGTTAATATAATTTTAAAAATAAATCCAAGTGAGTTCTTTTTCTCTCTCTTTTTTTTCTTAGACAAAGTTTCGCTGTATAGTTCAGGCTAGCTTTAAACTCACTATGTTGCCCAAGATGGCCTTGAACTCATGATCCTCCTGCCTTGGGCTCCCAACTGCTGGGATTATAGGAGTGTGCCACCATGCTTGGCCTCTGAGTTCTTGATGTTCTGTTCACTGTTATTATTGTTGTTGTTATTTGCCTAGAAGATGTCGGACATGTTTCCATATCAGACACTGCAGAACTCCAGGGTTTTGGGGGGTGATTTTGGGATTGAATCCAGGGCCTTGTGCATGCTAAGCTCACACTCTACCATTGAGCTGTACCCAAGCTGTTAAACTGTAAGTTTTGATGAAGGCTTTGCAGCTGTGTTAACATGAATTTGCAGGTCCTGACTGATGTGCCCTTAGGCTGTTCTTGTATTGTCACTGTCAAAGTCAATGTAGAATAAATATGAAACGGTGTCCAAATTGCAATTACCAATAATCTATAGAATGAATCCATAGATTCTGAGGAACTTCAGCAGGAAAGAATTGCAGAACTAAACCTAAAGGACCATGAGAGCTCTCTAAGGAAGCCTCTTACGGATCCTCCCATCACCTAGGAAGGTGGTCACTTGGAGAAAGTGACTGCTCATTCCTACATGCCCAGATATGCGTGGATATTAGTGTAGCTCGCAGATCTGAGCAGATCTGTGGGGTTTCCGGCAGCTGGATGGGTTGATGGAGAAGAATAGGCAAAAGGGGCCAAGGAGACTCCAGTGCTGGGCCAGGAAACTTGGGGGCAAACCTGTGGCTGATCAACCTCCTTTTTTTCCCTGGACACGCTATTGGCCATATGGTAACAGGTAAGATACCTGCAGATCTCAATCCTTAAATTATAATATATTTATTATTGCTGGATATATATCCCAGCTTATAATCCTAGAGTGTAGGAAGCTGAGGCTGGAGGATCACAAATTTGAACAAGACCATAAAAAAGAGATGAAGATATGCCTTGGGATAAAAGCCCTGGGTTC
>PVIR01002984.1:68653-94673 GCA_004026965.1 Petromus typicus | reverse complement strand
CTTAACTTTTGATGTATTTTATTCACTTTGAAATAGTTTTAAATAATGTTTTTCTTAAAAAATAATAGTTTTTGAACAAAATTTACTAACCTTTATTTTTTGTTATGAAAATTTTCAAGAATTGAAAAAAGTAAGAAAATAATAGTAAACTCCCACCAATGCAAGTATTAGTTTCATATAGCTGCAGTAACAAATTCCAAAAACAGTAGCTTTAGAAAGGTTTTTCTCGCAGAACAGCAGTGGAGGTGAGAAGTCTGAAGTCAGTGTCAGCTGGCTGAAAGTGTGGTCTTGCTGGACCACGTCTATGCTGAAACTTTAGAAATTTGTTCCCAGCTTCTTCTGGTTTCTGTGATTTGTGGTCACAGTGCTCCAGGCTTCAAATGAGCTCTCTGGTCAACCTTCGTATCACTTTCTCCTGTGTGTTACTAAATCTCTCTGCCTCCCAGTCAGAAGGATACATGTGGTAGCATTTACTGCTTATTGAAATAATCCAGGATAATTCTTTGAAGTGAAGATCTTTGATAGAATGCCATCTTTAAAGACCTTATTTTAGGATACACATAGTAACATTCACAGGTTTTGGGGGGCTTGCATGTGGATATATTTTGGGGGCTATTTTTCAACATACTACAATTTCTACATTTCACTTTTGACCCATTAGTTTTGCTATATATATTACTGACAGTCTATCATTTATCCTTGAATATTTCAGGTTGCACAGCAGGCACAAGAGCATATATCCTGATAGTTACAAGTCTATGACAAAATCTAACACAATGACTGCTAATTCCTTATGGTGTCTAATAACTTTTTAAAAATTTTCCATTGAAACATTTTTTGTGACTTTATAATCAAGCTTCCCACCTCCTCATTGGTGTGAATCTCTCTACTCCTCTTCTTTCTCTCTAGCACTGATCTGTTGAAGAACTTGGAATTTTTGTTGAAGAGTACCTCTTCTCCTGGGTTTCAGGGACTGATTCCTCATGGTGATGCTTAGCGGGCTTCTGTCGTTACAGTGTTTCTATTAATTAGAATATAGGTGTCCTAGCTTGATTGTATCCAGACTGAACATTTGGAAAGATTTTTTCATAGATGATGACATGTACTTTGTACTGCATCGCACAGAAGGTGCATCATGATAGATGTCTCAGCAGTGACACACTGAGATTGGCCATGACATTGCATGACTTTGTTTCACTCTTCGATTATATTTAAATTTCCTCTTATGTGAATCTAGTGGACTCACCTTTGCCATTACCTGGTTAGAAGGTACTCATCCATTTGATCTAAAAATGTAACTACTGAAGGCTTCATGTGTTGCCATATCTCAGCATCACGTTCTTTTATTAGCTGCAGTGTGTCCATGCACACATGTGTTAATCCCACAGAGTATATGGATGAGTTATTACAATTCTTGGCTACCTGCAAAATTTCATGAGTATAGTGGCTAAAAAGACCTTAAGTCCTGTTTTACGAAAACTTTCCAGGCATAGTGTTTGTGTAGTATATCATTCCTATCATTTTACTTCTTATGTCTCATATTAAAATATTTGTCTCTTGTACTCAACATTCCATTCTCATCTCCCTTGGAGAGTCTAGAATTTCAGGTGAAATATTTACTTCATTTGCATTTTGTGTAATTACTGAGAAAGTTAACTTTATGCCTGTGCTGTAATTTATTCTTCAATTTTTGCCTGTGCTTTTAGTTTTTCTATTTCTTTTTCTTGCCTTTATTTGGTTAAGTGCATATTTTTTCCATAAATTAACACTTTTTCTATTGCATTTTAAGCCACTATATAGACAGCTATATCCATTTACCTCATCTTTTGTGGCTCCTTTAGGGGTCACAATATTTATATTTATTATACTCTCCTTAAAGTTTATATTACAACATTTTACAAAACTATAAATTCCTCACAGCCATAGAATTTAATTTAAACTTCAACTTTCTTCATTCTTTTTTCTCTTCTTAGTTTATGTCTGCATTCAAAAGTGTATACTATAGTGTTCATTTTTTATGTTTCTCAAATTTATGTATGTATGCCTGCATTCATACATACATGTACATACATGTACATATATACACACATATATGCATACATGTATGTGCCTATGCGCACATGCATGGTGTTCTTCATTCTTTTTTTTTTTTTTTTTAGGTTTTTTGAGACAGGGTCTCGCTTTGTGGTTCAGGCTGGCCCTGAGCTCAGCCTCCAACTCACATCACAGCAATCCTCCTGCCTCTGCCTCCCGAGTGCTGGGATTACAGGCGTCAGCCACCACGCCCGGCACTGTGGGATGTGGTACTGGTTGCTGCTGGGTGAGTCTCCACGCCCAGTATTGTTTTGTGGTTACGGAGGATCGAACCCAGGCCCTTGCGCTTGCAAGACAGGCGCCGGAACCACTGAGCTAACTCCGGCCCTGTTTTTCATTCTTTAGTATAGAATCAAGATTCCCCCTTGGTCTGAGAGACATCCTCTAGCAGTACACATTTGTTTGGGTGATGTTTACTCAGATCATGTATATGTGAGGATGTATTTTTCCCCAATTTTGATGGATTTTTGTGTTTTGGTGGATATAGAAGTTTGAGTCAGTGATTTTCCCCAATACCTTTAAATATTGTCTCCTTCCTTCTGTCCCTTCCTGAAAATAGGCTCTCCAATGTTAGTAGTGCTTTTTTTCTTAAGTGTTTTAAAGAAAACCAAGCTGTATGAGTTTGTTCAAGCACCCACAACAAAACACTAGTGAATCATGGTTTAAACAATAGAACTCCACATCCTCACAGCTTTGGAAGCAGAAGTGGAAGATGGAGGCGCAGGAAGGATGTCTCTTCTAACACCTCACTTCTAACACCTCTGGCAGCGGTGGTTCGTGGAGGTCCTCCTGTGGCCTCCGCTGTTGCCTCGGTGCCCACATCTTCTCCTTTCAGAAGGATGCCTCTGGAGTGGACCCAGGCCACGCAGATTGGCCCCATTCTCAGTGAATCACTTCTTCAAAGGCCTGTTCTTCCAGTGCAGCCATATTCTGCAGCGCTGGTGGGGGGGGGAAGGTCAACATACACTCTCAGGGGACACAATTCAAGCTGGAGCACAAACCTGGCCATCTTTAGACATTGGTCCTTCTGTTGCTTACCTTTGCCACTGTTTACTCCGGATCCAGAAAAGTCATGCCAATAAAAACGCTTATGAACCTTTAATAAGAGTCAGGCACACAAACGTGCTTTAGTTTATACGATGTTAGCATAAAGAGATTTATAAGGGTGAATAATGAGTCACCTCCAGCCTGTTTGGTTAGGCAGCACCACAGTTTTCTGATTTCTTTCTCCTTCCCATTCTCTCCTCATATTTATGTGTAGGCTAAGCATCAGGCTGATAGAATCTCTTCTTTTGCTTTTCTTCAAGATGTTTTGATGGTGAGTAAAACTCACCATAATCACTCATGGTGTTTGTGACTGTTGTGATTGAGCTCAGCAGTGACATCGGGGTTAGGCGGCTTTCTGCATGTCTAAGTGTTTGATCCAGAGGATTTCAGGGCTATGTGGTTTTGTACATTTGGTGTTATGTTAAGATTTTGTTTCTCTGCCTGCTGAATAGATGAGGAATCGAACAAAAGTTCTGAGAAGTCATTCCCCACATGTTCTCTGGTGGATACTCAGCTGGGGTTCCAAATTCTCTCAAAATGCAAGTTCTAAGAAGGGTTAATCCAATCAGTCACTTATCTTTAAATGGTTGCTCTAAAGTCACTGCTCTCCTCTGAAATATCTTATTGATCACAATGCAGTGAGCCAAGGGTGACTGGTGGGGAAGCACTGCCAGCATTTGGGTTCATTGGCGGTTCTTGTGGGAAGGCAGGTCTATCAGTTACAGGGTGTTAGTATGTCCAGTGACCCAGAACACAAAGATGTTCTGGCTATTTTGAAAACAAGAAAGGAACTTACACGACAGGACGGGAGCTCAGTCTTCTCTTTATGGAAATTAGAACCCTCCCCTTAATGCAGACTAGCAGATCTGAGAGATTGGATGAGTACAGAAGTCCCCATTGATACGTCCGGCGGTTTTGAATTTCCTATTGTTCAGAAAGCACTCTGGAAAGAAAGCAATAAAATATTAGGTTCACACTCTGTAGGAATTTTAGTTATACTGAAAATGCAAATCAGAGTGGTTTGCAGAAAGTTCTAACTGAATCAACATTTTCTTTCTTTAAGCTCAGCCTCTGTTATGTGTAGGCACCGTGTTACCCTCTGGAGATGTATTGGCAACTTAATACACAAAATCCCCCACCTTTATGGCTCTCATAGTCTAGTGGAGCAGAGAGATCACTGGATAAATAAGTGAAATAGGGCGTTAGAAAATTCTCTATAGCAGTTTACGAATTGCTCAGTGCTGCTAAAAAAAAGCAGAGCGAAGTGGAGGATGGTGAGGTGGAGGTGGAGAGAGGGAGTGGGATCCGCTGGGAATGAGTTGGTGAGGACTTGGAGGAGGCAGGGAAAACGGTGATGCAGGTGTGGGGGAGCAGAGCCCCTAGCCAGAGCAGCGCGCAGGGAAGCTCTAGGCGGAGGGCCCTGACCGCGCAGGACCAGGGCGGAGCTGTGCAGCGGGGCGGACGAGCTGCAGAGAACTGAGGTGTGCTGAGTGCAGGTCCTGGGCACAGACTGGCTGGGCTCGGCGGTCACGTGACAGGATTCCAGGCGTCAAGGAGGGGAGCAGGGAGGCAGGTGCCGGGCGCGTTGTACAACTCGAGTCAGATAATGGCGTCCCGGGCTGGCAGCTGCGATGGTGAAGAGTGCCGGTCAGATCTGAACATATTTTCAAGGCAAATCCTGCAGAATTTCATCTTGGACTGAAAGCACGTATGAGAGGAACTGTGCGATCAATGATATTTTGTGGAAGTTGGAGATACGGGCTGAGAGAGAAAGGGAGGAAGCAGAGTTGGAAGCCAAAGTCCATGACTGGTTTTCCTTTTAATCATACAAGTGAGAAATCTTTCGAATACTTCTCAAGAGGAAGTAAAATTAAGGAAAATCTTGTCCAGTGTTTGCGAAATTATGGGAAAAGACAGGCTTTGTGTGGAAGCCCTGGGTCAGGCCTTCTCACTGTGAAGTCTCCAGCTGGAACCCCAGGGCAACAGGAGGAGTGATTGAAAGAAATATTTCTTCTTCTTGGATTTGCATATTGTAGAAATCACTGGAACATTTTGAGCTGAGAGCTATTCATCTTTTGTTACTAATTTGATAAGTGAAATTTTAAATTCTGGTTTTTCAACACTATAATTCCCAGAAAGTATAGTTATTATTGATGTTTTCAAGGCTACATTTATTTTTAATTTCAGCATCTCTGGGTACCTGTTCTGTACCCATTTCCTGCCGCTCTTCCTATTCTTGTTGTCTGCTGGTGTCTTTCTTCTCTCCCTGTCCCCAATTACAGTCTATCCTTACCAGTGGGATGATGGTGCAGTTTTGATTTTCTAGTCATTTTTAATCTTTTGGAACAGGTAGGTTAAGTTTAGTTGGACGAAAACATTGAGTCTATTATAGAATGAGTGACAGGCTAGTTGGAGTTTGTGTACACTTATTACCGCTATTTTTGTATGACTAAATTTTCTCCTCAAATCAGAGGAATAAATGATCAGCCCTTGCACTGAGGTTTGTTTCTAGTTGTGGAAATGCTGCCTTGGATAGGCTGCTTAGGCTGTGATTCTGCACAGGACACAGGAGCCGGGCGGAATGGAGGGAGAGGCAGAGCTGAGTGAATGAGGCCCGGGCCACTTAGCTGGAATTTACCGCTTTGTGATTTCAGGAAGCAGAAGTCCGAGAGCAGGGTGCTGGCGCTCCGCTTGACTCCGAGGCTGCTTCTTCCTCCATGTTGCTTATGGTCCCCTCTATCTATGTCTTGTTCCAACCTTTTCTCCTCAGAAGGAGCCAGGGCCCACTTCATGGCCTTATTTTAACTCAGTTTCTTTCTTAAAGATGCCAACTGCTAGTACCCTACCGCTGACACGCACAGACAACAAGCGATTGCGTGTGACACAGTTCCGTCCATAGCACAGGCAGTGGGCGTCCCCGGCCATGCTGCACGGGATCCCCGGAAGGAGCCAGGCAGAGAGGCCCCGGACAGGACGTGTCCTCTGCCCCTGGCAACCTTCTCACGCTGACGCAGGCACCACCCCGTCAGGGAACCTAGTCTACTTTTAAGGGACCTTTGCTCTATTTATAGGTCAAGGCCCACGAAAAAAACTTCATAATAAATGAAACCAAGCGATTGGTGAGTTTTGTTAGTGGAAATAACAGAATTCCTGTCAGTGAGAGTTTTGTTTTTCTTTGCAATTCAGCACTGCACCAGAAGCTATTTCTTTAACATTATCCAGTACTGTGGTCTTACTTTCCCCTCTCTAAGCACTATGAGATTTGTAGGGCATAGTGGTATAATTTTAATGAACAATGTAACTACCTTCTAAAACAAGTGAAAGTGACATCTTCCTTTTTCTGCACATCCGTTAGACGCCAGGCTCGGGCAGCACCGCTGTGTTCTCTGCGCTGCTCCGTGTGTTTGCAACATGCGGATTTGGCTGAAGTCTGTGACAGAACTCGGTCCCTCTCCGATTGCCGTCCGTCCTGCTCAGAACCCCGTTTGCTTTGAACACACTCCTCCCACCGTTCGTGCCGCTGCACGCTGCAGCTCCGGAGCCCCCTTTCCTGCGTGTCGCTATGAGCTGCAATGGAAAGCACGGAGCAGCTGCGGCCAAGCGCCCCCAGCAGAAAGGCCACTCGCGCACACTCCATTCCGTGTCCTTGTCCACCTCGTCCACCAGACCTGGCTCTCGGCCTCGTTAGCTCTTCTTCAAACTCAAAATAACCATGATAAGTGGGCATCTGAGACCACTCAGGACATGGTGCCGCCCGGACAGAGCAAATAAACCTGCCCGTGGACGAAGGGAGGGCAGAGTTGACTCAGCGCCAGCAACGCTGGATACGCGCGTGCGCAGAAAGAGGTGTGTCCCGTGGGGAAGCAACCCGGACGTGTCTTTCCTGTAATATAAATCTGAAAAATTCACCCTAATTTTCAATCACACGCCCTGTGTTCCAGGATCTTTTCTGAGTGCTGTACATACATTTCATTGTTGAGTCTGCGGAACACGTGTGTAATCCCGGGGGTTTTCAGAAGGGAATCTGAGGCGTCGCGGTCGAGTCACTTGTTTGCACAGCTCGTAACTGGCTGGCACAGGTGTGGGCGGTGGTGCGAGTGTCTACACGACTCTCTTCAGCCCGACACTCACATCCCCCCCAGTCCTGCTCACACTTAGTTGTGAAGACACACTCTCTGTCTCAGGAACTACGGAAGGCGTCACCTCTTCCCGAAGAAACGAGCAGGGTTGATTTGCAGCTCTTAAACTGCATACAGCTTTTCCCAGCACAACTACCAAGGTCTGCTCCTTCTGCATACTTGGCTGATCCTCCCTATGTGTGAATGTATTCAGAGAGCACGTGTGTGGAGCCATTTGAGTTGCAGCAAAACCACACTTCAAATGTATTTATAAACAGATCCTCACAAACCCATGGAGGAAACTGTAAAATATGTACCCTATGGTGATATGGAATGGCCGATGCCACGTGGAGTAAGGGTTTCCTTGGGTGTCAGACCAAGAACAGACAGCGCAAGGTTACATGTGGGAAGGACTCAGCCTCGGCCCTCGGCGGTGACATCTCGGCGGGGGAAGGGCAGCCCTGACCCTCTCTGAGGAAGTTTCTGTCCTTTAGGATTGAAGTTTCTTTTTCTGTTGGTCACGGGCAGTTCCAAGGGCTTAAGCCAAGCTTGGCAGATTAGGGGCACTTCCTCTAAACAGGTGGCGGCTGCAGAAGTTCCCGCTTCCTTCCTGCTAATGCTCTTCCTGAAGCTCAGCCATCACCAGCTGGGACTGTGGGGCCAGCTCAGGATGGCAAATGAGGGGCTGTCAGGTGCTGGACTCTGGAGAAAGAGGGCAGATGCTTGTCCAGTTGATTTTGACCAGCCTTGTGGGCACCGTGACAAGGAGGGGGACTCGGGTGCTGCGTGATGCCTTCAGTGTGGACTCAGCTCACCCCCTCATGCCAGCTGCCAAGTCTGGCTTGCAGACAAGCTGCATGTGCTAACTCACAGGGGCATGAACAGAGACTGACCTCCTGTCTCCTTTACTCCATTCTGCAAGTGGGTTCACCTGTCACCTCGCCCTAGGGCTGCATCGGAACACCAGTGGACGCCGTGGTTCCCGGCTCCTCCTGGGCACTACCTTCCCTTCACCCAGTGTATCTGCTGCTTTCCTACCTGACTTTGATGGCTCAAGGTTGCAGGGTCTTTACACTGTCCCCAGGGGCAGCCAGCAGGTGGGTTCCCGGCTTCGTCACACTCTGGTTTGTGGACCATAGTGCTGGTGTATGCCTGGTCTTTCCCGTGACCTCCCACCTTGCTGTTAGACATCCAGTAGTGCAGCACTTAGCAAAATACAAGATGGCAGCACTTCCTGCTAGGACAGAGAGTCTACTGCTAATGAATACAACATCTGTGACTTTGCTTTTGCTGGGGACACACAACACCTTCAACTCTTTTCAGTTTTCCTGAGATATGGCCATGTCAGCATGTGCTTGTTTTCAACTTGAATACAAACATGCATGCATGCAACACCTCCATTCACACACCTGTGGCTCATACCCTCCCCTATTTATGCTCACATACACAAAACACTTGTGTTATCATTGTCGCTAACTAAAACTCATCACAGATAATATCATTTTAACTTGCGCCTCTGAAGAGTCCTTTCATCTCCCCCACACTATCAAAGGGTACAAAGGAAAGAAGATGAAAATCGTCACTGGCAAAAACAATCTCTGATGAAAAAGATTTCATTCACATTAGCGTTCGAAATGTACAATGTACTGAAACACGACACATTTTCATTGAATTGGGAATCCTTCCAGTCTTTTTTTCCTTTTTGGCATGAATTTTGCTTTAAATTTTGTGAGATGTCAAACTTCGTGGAGTGGAGTGAGAAAGAGCGGGCGGCTCTGAGTAAGAGGATCGAGGCAGTGACTGACACAGCCCGGCGAGGGCAGGCGCCTCTGACGAGCCGTAAATCCGGCGGCGAGTCACGGGGCACAGGTGCATTGACGAGGCTCTGACTGGATAATTTGTGAACACGGCCTGTCAATGGGGGAGGGCTGGCAGGGGCTGCGGGAATGGTGGCAGAGGCATCTATTCTTTTGAGTGTGTGACAATGAATTACAGCGGCCAATGGAAAGGGATTATGGATTATGCTGATGAAAAGTGCAGCCATCACTCAAAGTGTCTTTGACAGAAGCTTCCAATCAAGATCCCACTTCCTGGCCTGGTGGATTAAGTTTAAGAAAAAGTGCTTGAAGTTCCCGGGGTGGGGGCAACAAGTCATGTCTTCATAAATAAACCCTGACAACAAAGGTGCTTGCAAATATATGCTAGTCCAATTTAACGAGTGTAAATCGCGATGGAGATGTCCCTGGAAACACAGCATCCTGCCTGATCTCAGCCTTCCTCATGCTTACAAGAACTGCCTTTTTTGTTTTCTGGTAAAATCAAGGATTTCTGCTGTCATTAGAATGGAAATAAAAATAGAGACCAAGAAAAGGGACAAAGAGACATCATTAATAATGATGTCTTACAGACATTTGTAAGATCTTGATAGATTTTCATCACCCATGTGACAGTCTCCGTGGGGTCTCTCTGTACCTTCTTCCTCCCCAGAGTCATTGAACTATTGATTGCTCTGTCAATTACGTGACATTGGATTAACTTGATGTTTTCAACCTCTTTGAAAGTGTGATCTTCAGCTTTAAATTAATCTTGCTATATGTGAAAAATTTTAATTCTTCTTTGTGCTTCATTTTGACTTATTTCTCTCTCCTGAGAATTATTTTTATGGCTTTATAATAGAAAAAGAGATGTGTCAATAATACATAAAAGTCAAAAACATGATGGTAGCTGAACAACTCTTCCTATTTCTAAGAGACATGTTATAATTTTCCTACCAGTATACATGTATGTATGTATGTATGTATGTATATATATATGATGAAAATCAATACAGGCAAAAGGAATCTCTGATGAAAAAGATTTTTTTCACTTCATATACATATATATATGTATATATGTATGTGTATCTCTAATGATATATTAACATAGGCCTCCTATGGACTGATATTTTATTTCCTTTTAATGTTAAAAGAACCCATAAATGTACTTTTTTTTTTGTGACAAGGTCTCACTTTGTAGTCTAGGCTGATCCTGAACTTACTATGTAGCCCAGGTTAATCTCGAACTCAGCAATCCTCCTGTCTCTGCCTCCTGAGTGCTGAGATTACAGGTGTGAGCCACCACACCAGGTACTGTGGTATGTGGTTATCAGTACTGGGTTTACAGCTATGAGTCACCATGCCCTGCATTGTGGTATTTGGTTTCCAGGGGTCGAACTCGGGACCTTGGGCTTGCCAGGCAGATGCTTGAATCACCGAACTAAATCCCTGGCCCTTGCTTGGGTTGTTTTTAAAATGTTAACTAAAGGCAGAAAAATAATGTCAAAATTAAATAAAAATTTTCATTAATAAATAACAAGGACCAGGGATCTAGCTCAGTGGTTCTAGCACCTGCCTGGCAAGCATAAGGTCTTTGTTCAGTCCCTAGTAACCACATACAAGACTAATGGTTGTGGTCACTCACACCCAGCAGCAATCAGTACCACATACCACAGTGCCGGGCCTGGTGGCTCACGCCTGTAATCCCAGCACTCGGGAGGCAGAGGCAGGAGGATTGCTGAGTTTGAGGTTGAGCTCAGGATCAGCCTCAACTACAAAGCGAGACCCTGTCTTCAAAAAACCAAAAAAACAAAACAACAACAACAAAAAACACACAAAAAATAGGCAACAGCAACAACAACAACAACAGAACCCCCAAAGCCAGCAAAATATGGCAAATGATCAACCAAGTAAAGTGCTTTTTTCATATTGCTGATTACTTGCAGAGTTTTAGAATAAAATTATAAAGAAACAAGAAAGTACACAACAAAATCAGGCTGTTACAAAGGTACTTAGTGATTTTTATTTCCCTCTCAGATTATTATGTTAAGAAAATAAATTGTGGTTCACAAATTTATTTGTTCTGCATACATTATGCCTCATATAAAGAAAATGAGGGATATTTAAAATAAAATTCTACATACACGTTGGAACATCATCTATGAGGTTAGCATTGCTGTTATCAGCTTGCTTTGAGCATTTATTAAAGGATATCTTTTGTTTTAATTTGCTCATAGAAAGTAGTGTAGAGACATTTACGGCAGTGGAGAGGGATCTTCAATTAACCTTAATTGCTGAGACGTTTGATGAGTATATAGTATAATATAGCAGGGTAATTACCTAATACCTTTGTGAAGAAATTTTAATAAAAGAAGGAAATTGATTTATACATAATGAAATTCAAGCTGTTCATTTCATTTCTCATCTCATTTTTATTATTAAAATGGTTGTAAACTCTTATTTTGAGTCCAATGGAAAAAGTTTTGAACTTACAAAGAATGTTGAAAACATTCCCCCATTAAAATTTATTTTAAAGTAAACAGGAAATCTACAGTTATAAAATAATGTCTCTTTGGTGCTATTATGCACAATGGGATACTATGGGCCATTTTATTTTCCAAGGGAATCAGACAAAAGGGTATAAGTTTCATTCACATAGGTCACAGTCTCAATATTGTTCACTGTTTGGGAGGATTAAAAAAAAAACTTTTTAGAAAATATTCACTTTGACCTGTTTTATATGATAATCAGTGTATTATTTTAACAAGGAATATCTATTTCCTCCTGAAAATAACTGAAGAAGAATAAAGTAAAAGCTTTTTACGTCATATGAAAGTATTTAAAACCTTAAGAACTGTTTTGAGCTTAGAAGTGTAACTTATACACAAAGTGAAGGTTACTGTGCAGCCGTCTTCTCTCCTTGCTCAGGAAAGAGCCAATTAACGTCACTGCGGTGGCGGCTGTTTGCGACACGGACTGTGTTTGTGACATGGACTCTTCTCTTGGAGTCTGTGTGAAGGACTCTAAGTGAGGGTGGGAAGGGAAAGGGAGGAGCGTCGCTCTCTCCTCTGCCTCCGCCCCATGAGCTTCAGGAAAGTGTGAAATAAAAAGGCATTGTTTATACCAGATACCTCAGGGAAAATGAAAAAAAACAAAAGCCAAGAGAAGCTGGAAATAGCAGCTTAAAATATTTTTGACAGTTCTCCCTTCATGAAAGTCACTTAAAAATAAAATTTCTTCATCAGATTTTTATCTTGTGTGAGTAATTAAAGCAGAAACATTATTCTTTGCATTTATGTAATACCAATAAAGCTTAGCTTGGGCATGATTGCATATATTCTGCATTTAAAAATACAATAAAGATACAAATTTATTTGAAAATTATATTGATGACAAATTATGTATCAATGACTATCATGAACAATGTGTGATTGATATATACCATGCCGAAGTCTAGAATAACTGGAATTCTCTGAAAATCATTACTCTTTCGGTTTTCACTGGAGAGATTGCCCACTGTGTAAATGGAGGGTCCGTGAGTCTCTGTCACTTATTCATCCCTGAGACATGGGCTCCCTGTGGCGGCTCGCAGGCAGGATGGCAAGGCAGAGGTACGCCATGGAGGACAGCGGCTCCTCGCACGGCACCCAGGACAGGAAACCAAGAGGAAGGCTGGCGAGGGAGGCACAGCACCCCAAGTCACACTCAGTGCTCCAGCCCTCCTGACTGGACTCCAGGTCCCACAGCAAGTCACCTTTAGCAGTTGTAGTCCGGTCATCAGCCAATGGTCCCACCTATAAACTGATGAGTCTTTTGGGGCGACCCCCACATATCAGCCATAAGGGGTAAAGGCTAGGAATAAGCCTGGAGAAAGTGAATGGGGTGAACGTTTCTCTGACACTTCGATTAGTTTCTCCAGGATGGGCAGTAAGAGCACAGAAGGCAATGAGCCTTGTCCGTTGTGTGGAGCAGGAGCACTCAGCTGCGGACAGGTGTGATGCTCAGAGGATCCTGGGAAGCCATCTCCCAAGGCACAGAATGGATTCTTTCCTCAGTGCTCCCCCCACCCCCGGGAGCCTCCAGGTCATGGCACCAACACCTCCTCCTACGAAGGCTAACCTTTCCAGGTTCGAACTTGCTTCTGTTGTAGTAGTGTTTGTTGTCGATGGTTATCTTTTTTCTCCTCCCTCTTCATTTCTTTCTTCTTCTTTCTTCTATTGCTTGGCTACCAATTTTTTTTTCTTTTTTCATTTCTACACACATTTTCCAGTCACCTATACTAATTCTTCTGCCACCCTGTGTCTTTCAAGTGCTGGGACATCTTTTCTAAGGCTTCTTTCACGCTCTCCCTGGGACCATGTGCTAACACCAGTGAGCATCTGCGTGCGCACAATGCCCAGCTTTAAACCTTCATCTTGGACTTCGTGTGTCCTCGGTTCTCATGCTCCAGGACTAACTGAACATCTGTGAGTGGGTGTTCCCTCAACTGCACCACTTCTGACCAGCCCTGCTCCCTGCTCTGACAGGTTCCCGATCTCTGCTTTCCATCAGTTCTTATCCCAGGAAGTTTTTCAGCCTGTCCACTGCGTTCCGATTCCTGAGACCAGGCACCAGTGTCCACTGTGTTCCGTTTCCTGAGACCAGGAGCAGTGTCCACTGCATTCCGATTCCTGAGATCAGGCATCACTGTCCACTGTGTTCTGTTTCCTGATACCAGGCATCAACAAACTAGAATCTGCACGTTGGCTGGTCTTCGTCTATCAAGAGAAGAAGGCTTCATGGGTAAGTGACCAGGACCCTTTGTTGTACATGTTGCCTATGGCTGTTTTCTTGCTATAACCACTGAGCTGAATTTTGGTGACAGAATGTATGGCCCAGAGAATCTGAAATACTAGCTCTCCTGTGTACAGAAAAGCAGGCAGTGAGTGTGACAGAGAGGACACTGCCCACATCAGTCACCGTGGGACTCGCCCTCACTGTCCTTGTCCTCCCTGTGACAAGCTGCACACTCTCCACCTCCGATCTGATTCTCACAGTACAGTGAGAGTCACTGGAGACAGCCTCACCCCCATCACACCTCCCATTAGGCCTTCTGCTCCTTTGCCCTGGGAGGAAACCCGGACTCCCAGACACTGTGCGCAGACCCCTGTGCCCGGGGCAGTTTTGTTACAGTACAGACACCTCCTTGTAGCAGGGCCTCACTGTGCTTTTGAGTTTGTCACTTTCAAATGCAGACAGATCATTTTCCCTTCAAGGATCTTAGACCCGAAAGTGCTGTGGGGCAGCTTTTTTATTTTGGAAAAGGCGCATTGCGGATTATACACGGTAACAGTGGGATTTGCAAATGTAGTGTGCGAAGAGGCCCGGGGAGGTGCTGTTGCTTTCCCTTCCCTTTCTCCTCCTTCCCACTCCTTTCAGCAGAGTTCTGAGGGTCGCAGCAGAGCATTGTGCCTCGCACTGCAAACCGCAGTTTGGGAGCTAATCAAGAAATATCCTGTTCATAATTTTCTGAAAGCTTCTTATCAGCAGACAGGCGAACTGTTGAGAGCTCATTTTAATGAAAACATTTTTGTTTCAGCTATTGGTATTTATTAGTCACTTCAGTGGTTTCAAAGTGTGTTTCAGGGAATGGAGGAAGATGATAACTCGGGTCTGCTGTGTTTCTTAAAGGCAAGAAAGTGGATTAGGCTGGACTGGAGAATGGAAGAGAAAGACAAGTTATGTGATACTAATTCGGTATGTGCACATAGAAAGGAGAAATTTCCAGAACAGAAAAATAAAGCTGTTATGGTTTCTAGCTAGATGCCTCTCAAGAGCCTCCTGTGATCCTGGGTGGGGCTGAGAATGGGATTGAATTACAGGGTACATTTTTGCTGAGGAGGTGGGGCCTTGTCCGAGGAGAACATCTCTGGTGTGATCCAGAGAGTGTGTCTCCCTCCTGGCTCCTGCTGTCTCTCTCAGCTTCCGGGATGCCAGACTTGGAGCGGCTCTCCTCCGACATGAGTCCCTGCCCTGCCCCTTCTCCTGGAGCTGGCAGAGCACGCAGAGGCTGAAACTGTCAAACCTCTCTTCCTCCCATTGTGGGGATCAGGGACTGTGTCACAAAGGCGAGTTAAGTGACGTCGTGGCCAGTGGGTGCTATGACCTCTGTGTCACTCAGACCAGAGCCTGTCCTACACTACCTCCTCCTCGGGTGGCAGGAAGGATAGTGAACCCCAGAGATGCCCATCCCTGGGCCCAGCACTTGTGACTGTCAGGTGAGAGGCAAGGGAAAATCTACAGTGCAGGGGGAGCTAAAGTTGCTCCTCAGCTAATCTAGCAAAGAAGAACATCTTGAATTCCCCAGGGAAATCCAAATGTAGTCAAGAGAGATCTTTCAAATGAAAAAGGAAGTCAGGAAAGAGTTAAATGGTGCTATGAGAGATTTCACTGCAGGCTCGAGGGAGTCTGAACCCAGGAAGGGAGCAGCTTTGATCACCTGGAAAAGCCAAGCGCGTGTTTCTCCCTTGTGCCCCAGAAAAGGAACAGGCGCCTCCACACCTTGATCTGAACCAGTGAGACCACCTGGGCCAGATTTCAGACCTCCAGGCCCAGTTTGCTCATCACATCACAGGGAATAGAAGGGCAGAGAGCGCTGATGGCTCTCTTATAGATGAGGAACCAAAACCGAGATTTTAAGCTGCTTGCTCAAATATCAGAGCCACCTGGCCGTGCAGGTCCTCCTGACCTGTCCGGTCTGAATACTTTCCTCCACATGTACAGCTTCTTAGTCCACCAGTGACAGGAGACAATGTCTTGGGCACTGGGGACACAGGCATCCCCAAGAGCAGCAGATAGGCTTGCTGCTTCCTTTCTTAATTATTTAATTAATTAATCTCCAATACCTAGTTTCTATGCTACTTAAAATGGTTGAGCGACATGTGAGTATTCCAAGAATGAAAACAGAAGCAAGTCCATGGACAGGCTGTGCGACTGCTCCAAAGGGGCCTCGGATCATAGCCACATACTCAAATACCACTGAGAACAAAGCGACCGTGTTCTGGGAAGCACCGGTTGCCCATGTGCTCTCTCTGAAACTTCCCAAGCAGAATTAATTGCTCATTCATTTGTACTACGCTAATGCTCACTGTACTCCCGGGAGAGCTCTGGCTGAACGCACTCCTGAGCATCTCTCCTGGAGTTGGAGCTCCCGGAGGAGCTACAGCCTGTCTTCATGGTCCTGGGAGCCATCCTCACAACAGCACCTCCAGGAAGGGTCTTTCTCTGGCAGAAAGAAGGCTTAACCGGAAGACACAAATGTCTAGGTTCAGGGAGGAGCTGACCTCCTGCTCTTGGGCAGTGGCACCAGAACAGCCCCAGCTCTTCCGTGCTGAGCTCCCAGCTCCCTCCCTGCCTTGTGATCTTTGCTTAGTGTTACCAGGCTCTTCCATCTTGGGTCACGACCCACCTCTGGGACCATAATTTTGCAGAGGAAAGTTAGGATATGAAAAGAAAAAGCCAAGAAATTTAAGATAGGCCACCATTACAGGTGTCTTCAAAGTGTATTGATTATGACAGTCATGGGTTCAAATCTTGCCTCCCTGTTTCTTTGTTGAAATTTATTTGAAATGACCTTCCTCTCTTAAAGCAAATAACAATATTTTTTGCCTTCTTACACTGTTTTGAGTATTAATCCTCATTGGCAAAGTGTTAGACATAAAGTCTATAATGTCTTTCTTCTCTTTCTTTCTTTCTTTCTTTCTTTCTTTCTTTCTTTCTTTCTTTCTTTCTTTCTTTCTTTCTTTTCAGTACAAAACCCAGAGCTTTCTCACTGAGATACCTTCTGAATCACTTTTTTTTTCTTTGGAGATAAAGTCTTCCTACTGGCTAAACTGCTTAGGCTGGGCTTAAACTCCCAGTTTTCCCCCAGAACTGGGTTACAGGTTTGTGCACCAAGTCTGGGTGACCATGAGCCTCTGTGAAAGGAGCGTCATACACTGAGGCCTAGAGAGTTGCGTCCTTGTTAATGACTGGGGTAACGGTCACTCTCTTCCTGGCCTGTCAGGAGGACCTGTTTTCTAGTTTGTGCACATGGCCAACATTGCCCACTAGGGACAGAACTGGGTTTCCTAGCAGCCCCGCTGGGCTGGGATTTCAGAACCACACAAAGTCTGTTGGTGGGCAAAGGATCAGGTGGCATTGCTACCCCACAAGTTGCTAAATCTGCCCCCAGATAAAATCAGGTTCACAGTGCTTGATTTTCATCGGTCCCATTTCAGTCACTTGAATTTGCTTACTAAACACTGACCAGTTTCAACCTGCTTAATTTATGAAAATTGATAAGATCACAGACCATTGTTCTGTGGCTTCAGTAGAGCAATTTTCATTCCCCATGTCCATTCAGGTTGTTTGAATACCATGTTATTCTTGTCCTTGTCTTTTCATTTTTTTCTATTGCATTGTTGAAAAACCAAACCAGAAGCTTTTAGTTAGCTGATCTGATTCTGAGAAGTTGACGGTATCATAAGGTTAGAATTGTTTTATTACAAAAGCAAACATTTGAAAACCCCAGGTATACAGCTAAGAATGTTTGACTGCAGGTGACTGCAAAGATGAATGACTAGATATACCTCTACAGTTTCTCAGGTTTTAGAAAATCAAGTGGAACCTTTTTTTAAAAAAAGAATTCTTTAAAAATGTTTTCGACATCCCCTTGGTGATAGGATCAGTATTGCATATCAAAGAAACTGATTTCAAATAGGCACAAATCTACCTAGACACCATCACTCATTTCATTTCTTTCATGCTTTTTGAAAAAGCAAATATTTTATAACTCATGAAAGATCAGTTCTCCATTCTCTGGGACTGGACGGAGTCACCCACATGGGAAGGAGGTGCTTAGAAGGGCTCAAGAGAGGAGCAGATGCTCGTTTCCATGCTGCACCTCACTAACTGCCTAGTTCTGTCAGAACCTTGGAAAGCATGTGACCAAAAGAACAATTTTTTTTTTAACAGTCTAGCAATTTGAAAAGTTTTACCTTTTATCAGTACATGTTTGCAGTACACAACATCTCATTCCAGTGGGGAGCTGGTGCACAGCATGACACATCTTAACTCTTTTTCCTTCCTTTCTCTTTCCTTCCCATCCCTCCATCTCTGGGTTCCCTTGTGATTTGAGAAATATGTATTTCCCTGTTATCAACCTTCTATTTTACTTTTTAAAAAAATATTTTGCCTTTCTCATGTAAGAGGAACCATGAGATATGTAAGTTTGTCTATTTATTTCCATTAACATTATGGTCTCAGGAGCTTCTATTCTGAAGAAGACTCATAATAGTCCTTCTGTGGGTAGAGCAGCACCTCACTGTGTATAGACACTTTTTCTTTATCCTTCAGCAAGTCGTGAACATACAGTACAAGCTGCTTTCAAGATTAAGCTAGATACATGGATCACTGCAATACAATGCCTTTAACTCTTTGGGAAAACCCTCAGAAGGGAAATAACTAGATAAGATGGGATCTCTAAACTTAGTTTTTTCAGGAATCCCCACATTGGTTTCCACAGTGCTTGTACCAGTTTACATTTCCACCAACACTGTAAAAGGGTTTCTTCATAGTCAGCATTTGCTGTTAAATTATTCCTTAATGGTGGCCATTCTAAAGGGAGATGGACTTTTAGTGTTTTAATTTGTATCTGTCTGATGGCCAGTGGTGTTGAACATTTTTCGTGTATGTATTGGCCATTTGTACGTCTTTTTCTGAGAAGAGTCTATTCATTTTAGTTGCCCATTTTTTGATTGGGTCTTTTATTTGCGAGAAGTATATTTTGTGTGTTGTTTATATATTGTAGACTTTAGTTTTTTGATCGAAGTGTAGCTGAAAAATAAATTTCCCATTCTATAGGCTGTCTCTTCATATTCATTGTTTCCTTTGCAGTACACATTCTTTTTAATTTGATACAATACCATATGTTGACACTTGATGTTATTTCTTGTTCAACTAAGGTTTTGTTCTGAAAGTCTGTGCTTATGTTTATGTTTTTAAGAGTTTTATCTTCCAGCAGTTCAGTGTCTCTGTGTGAACATTTAGATCTTTGATCTGTTTTGACCTTAGTTTAGTACATAGTTAGATATGGATGAATCCAGATTCAATCTTCTGCCTGTAGGTAGTTGGCATTTCAAGCACTCTTTTTAAAAAAGAGTTAAGTTTCTTCCTGTGTATGGTTTTGGCACCTTTCTCACAGATCAGAGAGCTGAATGTACCTGAGGCTATTTTTCATCATCTATTCTGTTTCCTGATCTTACTGTCTGTTTTGGTCCCAGGACCATGCTGGTTTATTTAATCACCTTGGCCTTGTAATTTAAATTTGGGATTATGATGCCTCCTACTTTGCTCAGCTTATCCAGGATGACTTCCACCATTTTAGGTCTCTTCTGGCTCCATATGAATTGTGGGATTGTTTTGTCCATTTTGGTGAGGTATGCTGGTTGGTATTGTGACTGGGGTGGTGCTAATCTGTGTAACAGTTTTGGAAGTGTGGCTGTTTTCATTAGACTGGTTCTGCTTCTCCAGGAACAGGGGGTAGCTTTGTATCCTTCTGATATCCACAAAAATAAATTTCTTTTTCAGATACTATAGTTTTCATTTAGGGGTCTTGTAGTTCCTTAGTTAGATTAATTCCTGGTACTTAATTTTTCTTGATGCCACTGTCAATGGTATTGTTTTACTTACATTTTTTTTTTTTTTTTTTTTTTTTTAGGTTTTTTGAGACAGGGTCTCGCTTTGTGGTTCAGGCTGGCCCTGAGCTCAGCCTCAGACTCACATCACAGCAATCCTCCTGCCTCTGCCTCCCGAGTGCTGGGATTACAGGCGTGAGCCACCACGCCCGGCACTATGGTATGTGGTACTGGTTGCTGCTGGGTGTGAGTCTCCACACCCAGTATTGTTATGTGGTTACCGGGGAATCGAACCCAGGCCCTTGCACTTGCAAGACAGGCGCCGGAACCACTGAGCTAACTCCCCGGCCCTTTACTTACATTTTTCTCAGTGAGTTCATTACTGGTGGACAGGAACACAACTGACTTTTGCATGTTTGTTTTTTAAGTTAAGTTTTTTTTGATATAATTTTGATATATAACTATAGCATTAATCATATGAAATTTGTAACATTAATTAATGTAACAATTCTTATTTTTCCCATTCCTCTCCTTCCCTCAATGTTTATTCCTCTCCTTATTTACAAGTTCTTTGTTTCCATTTTATCTTTCTTTTCTTGTTTTTCTCCCTTTCCTTCCTTTCCGCTACCCCTCCCTAATTCCTCTTCCTATTTGAACAATTTTTTTCTGATTTCATGTTGTCTTACATTTTGGTTTTATTTACACTTTCAGTTTCTCACATCAGAGAAACAATATGATAGTTATGTGTGTGTCTTATTTATTTCACTTAAGAGTACGGTCTCAAAGTGCACCTATTTAACTACAAATATCTTAAATTTATCCTTCCTTATGGCTAAAGTGTTCCATTGTACTCAAAAAAATCCAACATCTTCTTTATCCATTCACTGTTTGATGGCCACTTGGGCTGTTTCTAAGATTTAGCTATTATAAACTGTGCTACTATAAATACGAGTGTGCATATATCACTGTGGTACAATGCTTTTAATTACTTTGGGAAGATATTGAGAAGAGGGATATCTAGCTTAAACGGAACTTCTAGTCCTAGTGTTCTGTGGACTTTCCACAATGATTTCCGTAGTGGTTGCACTCCTCTACACTCTCACTGACAATGGAGAAGGGTTCCCTTTCCTCACAGCCTTGCCATCTTGGTTACTGGTTGATTTCTTGATAATAGCTATTTTTTCTGGAGTGAGATGACATCTCAGAGTTGTTTCAATTTGCATCTCATGAATGACCTGTGATGCTGAACATGTTTTCATATCTTTATTTGTTGTTTTCAATTTCTCATCCAAGAAGTGCACATGCTTCTTTTCTTTTATTTTCTTTTCTCTCTCTCTTTCTTTCTTTCTTTCTTTCTTTCTTTCTTTCTTTCTTTCTTTCTTTCTCTCTTTCTTCCTTTCTTTCTCATACAGGGTCTTGTTTGTAATTCAAGCTGGTCCTGAACTCGGCTTCAAACTCAGAAATTTTAAGGTTACTGTTCTTCCAATAAAGGAGTTTGGTTCTTTTGTCACAGGTGGCTGAATACGTCTGCAGTTGTTTCTCCATCTTCTGATCTGTTCCATTGATCCTTGCATCTGTTTTCTTGGGTAGTGCCATATTGTTTTTAATCATAGTAGCTCCACAGTGTAATTTCAAGTCAGAGATTGTGATGCCCCTGCCTTATCTTTGTTACTCAGAATTGATTTTGCTATTCCAGGTCTCTTTTGGCTCCACATGCATTTTTTTTTTTTTTTTTAGTTTTTTTGAAACAAAGTCTCACTTTGTAGTTCAGGCTGGCCCTGAGCTCAGCCTCCAACTCACATCACAGCAATCCTCCTGCCTCTGCCTTCCGAGTGCTGGGATTACAGGCGTGAGCCACCACTCCCGGCACTGTGGTATGTGGTACTGGTTGCTGCTGGGGTGAGTCTCCACGCCCAGTATGGTATGTGGTTACTGGGGATTGAACCCGGGCCCTTGCGCTTGCAAGACAGGCGCCGGAACCACTGAGCTAACTCCCTGGCCCTGGCTCCATGTGCATTTTATGGATATATATGCTCTAGTACTATGAGATATGCTATTGGTATTTTGATTGGATTGGATTAAATCTGTATAACAGTTTTGAGAGTGTGGCTATTTTTACTATGTTGATTTCTCCTGCCCACCAGCGAAGAGAATTTTTCTATTTTTGATGCACTTTTTGGTCTCCCTTTTCAGAGCAGTGCAGTTTTCAATGTAGAGATCTATTGTTTACTTTGTTAGGTTGATTCCGGAGTACTTCTTTTTTTCAATGCTATTTTGAAAGGTGGGGTTTTGCTCATTTCTCTCTCAGTAACTGTCATTTGTATACAGGAGTGGGGTCAATTTTTGAGTTTTAACTTTGTATCCAGCTATGTGATTGAATTTGGTTATTAAATCTAGAAGGTTTTGGTGAGTCTTTGGGGTCTTCTACATACAAGGTTGTGTCATCGGTAAGTAATGATTATTTAAATTCCTTCCTTTCATATCTTTGTTTCTTTTTTTTTTTCTTTCTGTTTTCTAATTGTTCCAGCTAATGTTTCTAGAACTATATTGAACAGGAGTGATGATACTGGAAATGCTGCTCTTATTTCTGATTTTACAGTGAAAGCTTTCAGTTTTTGACCATTTAGCACAGTGTTGACTCTTGGTTTGTCACAGATGGTTTTTATCATTTTGAGACAAGACCATCTATTCTAATTTTCTGTAGGGTTTTTATTATGAATGAGTATTGACTTTGTCAAATGCTTTTGCTGCATCTACAGAAATCATCATGTGTTTTCTTCTTTGGCTTTATTGATATGGTGCATCACATTTGTTGATTTGCTGTGATGAGTCATTCCCACACTCCTGGGATGAATCCTACTTGTTCATGGTGTATAATCTTCTTGATGACTTGTTGCATTGTTTGCCTGTAATCTTATTGAGGAATTTTGCAACTGTGTTCTTGAGGGAGATCAGTCTGTACTTCTCTGTTTTGATTGGTTGCTTCTCTGGTTTTGGTATAGGGGCAATGCTTGCTTCCAGGAATGACTTTGAGAGTATTGCTTCTTGTCTCACTTTGATGAAGAGTTTGAGGAGTAGTGGCATTAGATCTTCTCTACATTCCTTGTAGAGTTCAGTAAAGTTCAGTAGTAAATCCTTCAGGAGCTAGGCTTTTATTTATTGGTAAGTTATTTTACATCTTCAACTTCATTGAGTGACACTGATCCATTGAGACTTTATGTCTTCTTGATTCAGCTTTAGTAATTCATACGTACCCAGGAATCTGCCCATTACTTCTGTGTCTCATCATACTAGAGTAAAGGTTTTTAAAGTAGTTACTGATAGTCTGAATTTCTGCAGAATCTGTTTTGATTTCACATTTTTCATTCCTGATTGAATGGATTTGAGTCTTTTTTCTATTTTTTGATAAAGTTCACAAAGGATTTATCAATTTACCTTTCAAAGAACCAACTTTTTGATTCATTGATTCTTTATTCTCCTTTCTTAATCTCAGTTGCATTAATTTCTTCTCAGATCTTTATAATTCCCCTCTTTGTACGAACTTTGAGCTTGACTTGTTTTTCTTTTTCAAGGTGTTTGAGGTTCAACTATTGGAACTTGCTCTGATTTCTTTTTTTATTTTTAATTTTTTAATCTTTATTGGTACATTACATATATGTATCATGATTGCACTCCATAATGGGGATGTGTACCAGTATAAGACACAACTTAATTCTCACTTTTTCCCATAGCCCTACCCACCCTACTGTCCCCCCCATATACATAAAATTTGTTTCCTTACTTTTTTTTGTTACAATCTCATTATTTTTCTCCTTTCACTCTATTTTACATTGAGCATTTTCTATTTCACAATATATAACATACAATTCTAGGACTCATTTACATCTTTATTTTCTCATACCAGACAAAAGATGCGATATGTACCTATGTGTGCCCTATTTATTTCACTTATGAGGATATCCTCAAGGTATGTCCATTTAAGTAGAAATGATTCAAAATTATCATTTTTTATGGCAGAGTAATACTCCATTCTGTAGAAGAACCACAGCTTTTTTGTCCAGTCTCCAGCTGATGGACATTTGGGTTGTTTCCAAGATGTAGCAATCACAAACTGGGCTGCTATAAACATGGGTGCACATATGTCACTGTGATATGAGTCTTTTAATTCTTTTGTGTATATACCTAGCAGGGCAATGGCCAGGTCAAATAGAACCTCCAATTCTTGCTCTGATTTCTTGAGGTGAAAATTCACTGTTATAAATTTCTGTGTCCCTTAAGTTCTGATAGGTTGCACTAACAGTACCATTTAATGGTAGAAGCTATGTAATTTCTTCCTAGATTTCATCTGTGATCCATTAGTTGGTGAGGATGATGTTATTTAATTTCCATGTATTTATATATTTTTGTGGTTTCTTTTGCCATTGATTTCCCATTTCAGTGCACGGTATGTTAATACACATGGGGTAATTTCAATTACTTTGCATTTACTTAAGCATGTATTATGAATTAGTATGTGGTCTAATTTGGAGAATACCCATGTGCAGCTGAGAAGAATGTGTATTCTGTTATAGGTTGGAACACTGTGTAGACATCTACTGAGTCCACTTGTTCTCACCTTTTAATGTGTTCTCACATATCTTTGTTGATTTGTGTGTGTGTGTGTGTGTGTGGGGTTAATCTGTGTATTGAGATCTCCCATAATGATTATATTAAGGGTTATTTGACTTTTCATGTCTCTAATATCTACTTTATGTAGTTAGATGTGATGGTATTTGGTGTTCATACATTTGTTGTTATTTCTTCCTCTTGGAGTTTTTCCCTTTATAAGTAGGCAGTGATGCTCTCTGTCTCTCTGGTAAGTCTTGGCTTGAAGTTCACTTTGTCTTCAACTAGAAAAGCTATCCCTGTTTTTTTTCAGATTCCTGTCAGATGAAGTATTGTTCTCCATCCATTGACTTACAGTGTATGAATTTTTTTTTTTTAGTTAAATATGCTTCCTATACACAGAAAATTGTTGGGTTTGTTTCTTGGTCCATTCTGCTAGTCTTTCTCTTTTGATTAGTGAATTGAGGCCATTTACATTGATGGTTATAACTGATATCCTTGCCATATTATTTTCTTATTGGTTCTGTGTCTTTCGGCTTGATTTAATTACTTCATCTTGCCTGCTGGCTTGCTACTTTTGGTATTCTTGGAATTGTAGTATTCCTTATCTCTTTCTAAAATATCCTTCAGAACAATTTGTAGAGTTACTTGGGTGATCAAGAAGTTCTTCAGTTGTTCTTTGTCACAGAAGTGTCTTATCTGTCTGGTGACTCTGAAGGATAGTTTTACACAGTACGTCATAGTGGGTTAGAGGCTGTTTTCTTTCAGGAGCTGAAATACTTTACTTCAAGCTCTTCTTGACTTAAAGGTTTCAGAAGTCTGCTGTGATTCTGATGGGCTTTTCTTTATAGGTGATTGGTATCTCTTCTTCAACAGCTTTTAACATTCTGTTCTCTTACTGAATTTCTGGAATTTTGGTTATTATATGAACAATATGGAGTGCCTCTTGGATTTGTGTGTCACCCTTGCACAGGACTGTGCTAATATCCTCCATACTGTTCCAATTTTAGTATATGTGCTTCTGAAGTGAACTGTGTGTTGATTTTGTATCTTGCTATTTTGCTGAACTTGGTTGTTAATTCTAGGAGTCTTCTGGTGGATTTTTTTGGAGTCTTTATGGTTTCTATCATGAATATATGTTGAACTTTTTCAAGCACTTTTTCTGGGTCTATTGAGATGATCATATGATTTTTGTCCTTGTTTCTGTTTATATGATCTATTACACGTATCAATTTGCATATGTCGTACAATAGTTGTATCTCTGAGATGAAGCCTGTCTTGTTGTTTTGTGTGATCTTTTTTATGATTTGTCACATTCTGTTTGCCAGTACCTTGGTGAGGAGTTTTGTGTGTAGATTCACTAGGGAGATAGGCTTGTAGTTCTTTCTGGGTTATATCTTTTTGTGGTTTTCAAATTAGGGTAATGGTGGCTTCCAGGAATCACTTTGTAAGTTCTTCTTCCCTTTCAGTGTTTTAAAAAGTTTGAGGAGCATTGTATGTTATATATTGTGAAATAGAAAATGCTCAATGTAAAATAAGGTGAAAGGGGACAATGTTGAGATTGTAACAAAAAAGTAAGGAAACAAATTTTATGTATATGGGGGGGTGGTAGGGTGGGTAGGGCTATGGGAAAAAATGAGAATTAAGTTGTGTCTTATACTGGTACAAATCTCCATTATGGAGTGCA
>PVIR01002984.1:0-68553 GCA_004026965.1 Petromus typicus | reverse complement strand
TATGTATCTAGGAATCTGTCTATTTCTTTTGAATTCTCTATTAAAAGTTTTGTAGTAGTTACTAAAAGTCTTCTGGATTTTAAGGACATTTGTTGTGATTTTCTATTTTAAATTACCACTTGCATTGATTGTCTTTTCCCATTTTGGTAAGATTGCTTAAGAATTTGTGTTTCGTCTTTGATTTTTAAACCATAATATTAAGTGAAGTAGATCAGACACACAAACCTAATGCTGCATGGCTTCTCTTATATGAGTGACACAAAATGCATTACAAATAAATTAAAATACAAAATGAAAGATAGTTAACAGGAAACAGAGATAGGTCTTTTGCAAGGCAGAGAGGGCCCAAGAAGTGGAGAAATGATGGGAGAAGAAGGGGGGAAGAGTAAGGGGATGTAGAAGAATTAAGAAGTGTTGTATACATGCACTAGTTCCCAGGATGAATAGAATCATTATGTACTGCAAACATGTGTGAATAAAAATAAATATTAGATAAAGAAAAACAAGCCCTAAGAGTTCTCAGCCAACACGGACTTTGCTATTTCTTTCTCAGTTATCAGGAAAAGCGTGATGAGATTTTTCGACCTCTAACCAATCTGCTAATTCTCCAGCGTTAGAGAAAGAGAGTTAACTTTTTACTTTGACAACTTCAAGAAGCAGAAGCAACAGGAATGTGGCAGCAGAAAATTGATAATTGAGACAAGAAAGCAGAGCATATGCATCATGAGACTTGTTCTGCTTCAGAAAGTAAAAAGCAGTTTTACAGGAGGAGCAGTTATAGGCTTTGTTTGGAGAATGGAAAAACAATTTTACTACGTGTACATTGTGGTGTTTGCATCTTTATAAAAACAGACATTGATATTCAGTGTAATTTTCCACCTTTTGCTAAAATGTATGACGCCTGAGGTTAGCAGCTGTCTCTTCAGGGTCTGGAAAAGAAAAGTTGGCATATTGCTATAAATTTCACATATCTTACTAAAGTATTTAAAAAGTACTAAGGAACATTTAATAGCAAGTAAAGGGGGAAAAAACCCACATTGGGAGAATCTTTTTCCAAGAAAGTGTCAGAAGCTAATTCACTTAATTAAAAGTTTGAATTACAACACCTTATTTTTTAATTGAATGGGAATATTATAATAATTAAAGACAAACAACGTTTCTGAGCAATTGAGGATTAACATTAAACTTAGAAATTCAATATCTCACAGTAGAAACTATTTTTATTTCTTTAATTTAAAGAATCTATATCATATCTTTTTTGTGCTGAAGGGTTTTTCAATTAGCAGATTTTATAGGCCATGTCTTTTTCTGCAGAAAGTGACCTAAACTGTCCCAGTCTTGCTTCTTCTAGATGGAGGCTGTGGTCCTATGTGCAGTTCTCTACAGTGTCCTGTGGAAAGTGTGGGGAGGTGGGGACACTGGCTTGGGGCTGGATGGCGTGGGGTGCTCTGCTGGCCCAGAGCAGACTGCGTTCTCTACTGCATTCATTCTCCTTGGAAACTTACCGAGCAGGACGGCAGGGATCAAAAAGGGGATGAGTTTTGGGTCGGAAGCTAATTTGCACAACTTCCAGACTGGGAAATGACACTTCCTGCTGGAATTGGTCTCATGAAGTTGGGTGTGGGAAGATGTTACCTACTGTGGTTTGCTGAGTGCCAGGAGCTCTGCCGGTTGCCATTTGGAACCTGAAGTGGTGAATGTGACCAGAATGGGAGACTGATTGTCTCACATCTTTGCCACTGTGACGCTGCAAATTGTAGCTTTCACAACTTTAAAGACAGAGATCTCTGGAAGTTCTCGTGGGTAGAAAGGTGATAATAGGTATATGGGAAGAGAACTCACTGGCAAATCTCTGGGGCAGATTTAATGCCATTTCCCCACATATAAGAGAGGAAGAGAGCTCTTCGTTTGATTCATGAGCTTGCTGTGTCAATACACATCCTCAGAGAGGTAAAGCACTAGGACCACAAGTTGAATATGCCCTTGGCCCCACATGTACAAACAGCCTCAAGGGTACCACTAGCCTTGAGGGAAAGGTGTCCCAGACCACAGCCTCATGTTGTGAGCCTCAGTGTCCTGGGACTCGCCCTGGAGAGCAGCAAGCCAAGCCCACAGAAGAGACCAGCTTCTGCCCGCAGTGGAGGGAGACACCAGGAGTAGAAGGAAGCAACCTTGCTAAGCAGAGAGCAGCAAACACGGGGAGGAAGGCACAGGTTTCCCAGCGTTCAGGGCTAATCTTGTTAAGAAACGGAGGATGATTACTTAAATGATTCGCACACTGCTGTTCCTCTCTTTGGATGTTTTCAAGGCCAATAATCTGGTCTTTGTTTTATCGAGGCTGCCAACCCGAGCAGTGAGCACGTTGGCACACAGCTGACTTGGCAGCTCACTGGTCGTCGTCAGATGCCAATGTAGATGGATGCTGCATGGAGGAACCGGTGCCCTATGTAACACATGCCAACTGATTGGTATGGAACCAGCAGGTAAATCTCTTTGTTTGGGGGTGGTGATTTTTTTTCTCCTTTTCATGATTCACAATTAATTTTCTGGCTCGAAAAGCATTTCTGGAAATATTGTATCTGTTCTACACTAGTACATAAAATAGCAGGCACAGAAGGAAGAGATTAGCAAAAATGCATTTCATTAGAAATTATTTGTGTGTGTGTGTGTGCACACGCGACCATGCAAGTGTGCACGTGTGACGTCACCTCTGTGAGTTCTGCTGATTTACTTCCCCCAAACGTTAGCCCAAAGGTTTTAAAGAAAGAGTTAGAGCTGTTCTTAGCATGCTCCAAAATAAGCAAAGCTGTTTAAATCCTCAAATTATGCTGTGGGAGTTTTCTTACAGTGCTAACTTAGAACCTAGCCCTTGTGCTGTGTGGAACAAGCATAAACATGTGCAGTAAACCAGCAATAATAATTTCTGATAGGAATGAAAATCTGAGGTATGGATGCACCTTTAAACAGGCTGATACCCTCCGCCGGGGCTGTGTAGCTGGCTAGCTGAAAAACTTCAAGATCTTCGCCTTCTCTCCCATTTCCAGACAACTTGAAACTGCCAAATGAGCCGATGACTGTATTGAAAGCTGTGCTCAGAACCCGTGGCCACTGGAGTTGTTGATTGTGGAATGTGGTTGGCACTCAGCTATGCTAACATTTCATCTAATCCTTTCAAAATTAAATACATTAAATGCTAATAAAACTCTTTTACTGAGGTGTCTACCAACCCCATGAAAGTCTCAGAGGAATACCCAGAGCGGCATTTGGGGTCCCAGTGGAGTGTAGGATTATTTTCTCAAGTTTCAAGCTTAAATAAGCTGAAGATGTTGTTGGTTCTGGGCTCAGGTGGGGGTGGTGGTGTGAGGATTAGTGGAGCCATTTTGGAAACCGTCACTAATCATGCTAAAATGAATTGCAAGTTTATAGGTATGCTGGACTTGGGTGTATTTGTGTGTGCAGTAGATGCTGCATACTTAGTATCTTTTGTGAACTTATTTAAGTCAGTAGTAATTCCTTGTTAAATATCCAAATCTGTGGGGAATCAAGCTGTAATCCAAAATAAACTAACTCTGGAAGGTCACATGTGTTTGACTATTATGAGCTCTCATGAAATGGGTGGCAAGGTGATTAGAATTGCCATTGGACAGTGGTTCACTATGGAGTAGCAGCTCCCGGGCGACGAAGCTTATTTGATATAAAAGCATTGGGATCGCTGACTGAGGACTGGAAGCAGTGCTTCTCTTTGGGACATTTCAAGCAACATTGTTTTGAAGAAACAATAGAATGCCTATTACATTGTTAGAAAGCAAACATTTGTTTACTAATTTATAACTTGTTTATTATATTTTCATGGAATAATTACAATTATTTTAGCAATGTCCCATGCCAAAAAATTAACCCAACAATAAAAGCCATTGGATAGCAGTAGCCTGCTCGTATAGATTCTTCTCTCTGAAATCACACTAAGGTATGAATTTTTAGAAAATTCTATTTCGGTGACCAAAAAGGCAAAAAAAATGTTCAGAGAATAAAATCCTTAGCTTGCCAATAGCAGTGATCACTCAAAATACTATGATATGCTGGCTGATCTCAGAAAATGTGGACTAGTTTTATTGCAGAAACAGACTCTGGCCTTTAACTATAATGTTCAGCTCCCGGCCAAAGTTGGCCTGAGTGGGCGGGACAGCCCCACGCACCACACTCTGGTCCACCCTGTCCATGCTTGTGTCCAGGAAGGAAAGCATTGCAGCAGGTCTCACCCCACCAGCTGCTAGTTGGGTAAACTGTAGAATACATTAGCACTATCTCTCGTTCTGCGTGCTGGGGGACAGTTTTAGTAATTGACGGAGTTGAATGGCACGCAGTTCTTAGGCCACTGGTAGTTTTACACTAAACTAGTTTGACTGAAGCAGAAACTGCTGTTCAGCAATCTGGGTGAGGAGGCAAGAAGGGACTAACATATTCAATTCTTTTAGGCAGGATAAGAGCAGTACAAATAAACGCGAAGTGGTTTCATCAGTTGGTTGCCTAGAAATGATCATTACACCTTATGTTTTTAGTTGGAGACTCATGAATAAACCTCATGCATTAGGGTGAAGCAGAGTGGAATTTTGCTCAAGATAAAATATTTGCTTTGATCCGTGGGATAGGAAAAGGTAAAGACTCCCTCTCTCCTGCATTGGGAGAACTTCAAGAATTTGGTGGGGAAATGAATGAGTATCTGCTCATGGAAGTGACTTGGTAATGTGTACTGAAGCACAGAGAAAGCTGTAGGTGGAAAAGGCTTCACACTGAGGTGCAGCAGGACAAGGTTGCAATGTCTAAACACTAAGCTGTGGGCTGTAGGCATTTCTGGGGAATCTCAAAGAAAGTGAAGCGAGAGAGGGAAAATGTTCTACAGTTACACAGCTGCATATTCCTCCAATTGCTGCTAGGATAACCTTCAATTTACTCTTGAGTCTAGAGTCCACGATGCTGTGGTCAGTGTCAACATTTTCTTCTCATGGAACTAACTAGAAGGCGCACTGAGGTTTTAGATAATTCTTTTTGTCATTGTTCATAAATGTTTGCTCAAAATTTAAACTGGAAAATGTTTTAGGCACTTGGAGCCATTTGTGTGTTTTCAAGAATGAGGTAATCCAATATCTCAAATATTGTAGAAACCTTGATGTGGAAAAAGATGTAAAATAAATCTCCCTTTCTGCAGCACTCTTCTATGCAGATTCAATCGTGGTCAAGTATCTGTCATATTTCCTATTTTGGTTCATTTTGAAGAGAATGGAGCTGCAGAGCTAATCCCTGGAATTAGTGCCAATGTGGCTTTGATGCCTGGCTCCTCCACCTGGGTCTCGTGTGGCCGTCCCTTGGCTTTAATTCTGGCCACGCCTCTCAGGGTGCCTCCTGCTTTGCTCTCTGCAATTCTGCATGGCATGGTGCCTGGATGCAATCTGCTCAGATCACCAGCCACTGGGGGGATTTACTCCTGATACCTCCTGCACTCAAAGGGTGAAAACTCCTAGTTTTCAAAAACTCACTGAAGATTATTTTAGACCAAAGCTCTAACCCAGGAACTCTCCTTTGCAGCAGAGGAGGCTGAAGCAAAGGAAGGCTACAGGTGAAGGTGTGCTCCCAGGGACGGCTGGGTGGATATTAGCCAAAGGCTAAGGTAAGTGGAAGACATCAAAACACAAGGGATTGAGAGGTGAGTAGTCAGTGGTGGAGACGAACAATGGGAGCTCAAGTTCAAGGTCAATGACAGCAGCTTCAATTTCAGCCACTAGTTTAGGGGCTAGTAGGAGGAATGCGATCCATTTGCCTTACCTTCAGCATCTTCGGTCTGATGGCTTTGGAAGTTAGATGAATGGAACAGGAATATTTGAAAAAGTATTTGACATTAAATGTGAGAGTGTTCCTGTGATGAGAACTGTCCTGATCATTTGGGAGGACAAATTACCTGACACCTAGAATTTAAAAGCTCATCGTATCAGAGGCGTTAGTCCACAGCAGTTGGCTCTAAAGCAGGGGCCACCTGGAGAGGAAGGGGTGAGGGGCAGCAGCAGATCCCAAGGTCATGGCTCTTGACCCACCCATACGTGCGCTTTACCAACCATGAAGGCAGCTCTTGAGCCAACTAAGCTGGCAATAAGCTCAACTGTCTTACTGGAGGCTGATCAGACCCCAGACACCTGAAAAAGGGCATGGTGGATAGGTTAAAAAAGACAAAACAAGATCTTAATGCATAAATGGGGCCCAGGACTATCAAAGCTCTTCTCTGGAGGAGACACTGTCTCCTGGAGCTGCCACTGTTTGTTGATTGTGCAGCTTTCAAAGAGGTAAAAGATGGTGCAGGGACAGTGGATTGGAGAGCACTGACGTGGAGTCCTTAGCACACTAAAGGCAGACATTTTTATTATTGTTTTAGAAAATCTGCCCACCAACCTATCTTTTAATGGCACTCATCTTGAGCTGCAGATTATTTTGTCAACTTATTTAGCTTGATGAGAAAGTCTTGTTCCTCTAGGAAGTAGCCACTTACCAGAGTCTGCTCTATCTACATGTGGGATTTATTAATGTGAGTATTTTTAAATTTATGACAATAATTAAGGATTCTTGAATTTTTTTAAAAAACATCTAAGTTTGAACACAAACTATTTGCTATTAGAAATTGTTTTGAAGAATTTCAAGATTTGGAGGCAAAGAGGGCCTGAATTACTGAGATTGTAGGAATTCAAACCACAGTTTTAAGGAGAAGTTTTAAATGGGTGTGGAAAAATTGTGGTGTTTACTCAACAGGCAGTGGAATTCAATCTATATTATGATTATAAGAAACAGGTGGTAGGCTTGCTAGGGGGAAAGCATGGGACAAACAGTAATAGAAAATTAAAAGAAATGTAAAGGTTAATAAATTAGGTAATTAGGTGGGGCAAAAACCAATAGAAATACAGCCGTGTTTTATTTCCTTCTTTTCTGGTGTGTTTGGATAACTGTCTGCTCACAGTAGCAGAACTGTAGATCACACAGATAGCTGCTGTGGCTGGAAAGTACTCGATAGTGCTTGTTAGTTTAGCTCAGCGGATAATTTTTTCAACTACACTGCCATTCATAAATTGTGATTTTTGTTTTACTTCCGGATAATTAAGCTAGCATGGTTGCAGATGTGGGTTTTTTTGTTACTGTTATTGTTAATTTTTATGGTACTGAATACTGAGTCCAAAGCACTTAGGGTCTCACTAACTTGCTTAGGTCGAGTTTGAACTTGTGATCCACCCACCTTAGCCTCTTCGAGTGCTGGGATTATAGGTGTGCTACCATGCTTGGCTGATTTTTTGAAAAATTGTTTAAAAAGAGTCTTACTAAATTGCCCAGACTGGATTTGAAGCTGGGATTACATGTGTTCTTATCTGTCTGTAGCCATGCAAACTACTCAGGCACAGAGCATGCGTCCTTGGTCCAGGGGTGGCTGTGATCAGGCACTTGGGTCTCAGCATTCTCAGGCTTACAGTCATACAGTGGCCAGTGCTGGGTGACAAGCTGCAGGGAGGGTCTCTGTGGCATGGAAGATATTTCTGCTTCTCTGGCTGCAGGTTTCCTTCAGCCCTGTCCTGTCTCCAGTTTCAGCATTTGCAGAAACAGGCTTGTTCAGTGTCTCCACGTCCTTCTGTCTGCTCCACCGTGGGCGTCTGTGTCTGCCGGCGAGCCCTGGGGAGGAGGGAGGGTCTTTCAGGGTCTGCTGGGACTGTTTGTGTGTGGGCGTCAGGAGAAGGAGCTGATGCTGGTGACAGCTGATCCAATCACATGTCTGCTTGTAGGAAAAACTCTCCTCCTTGTATACAAACCCACACACATATCCGAATGAGTGCCACTTTCTTGTCAGCATGACAGTGTTTCTTCTAATGTGTGGAAATGTATCTGGAAAAGCTGAAGTGTGTCTAGCATTTCCTCTGACAGTAGACATTTGCAGATGGCTCATCCGTGTGTGCTGCCACTGTTCTGCCTGGTGGCTCTCTGGTGTCATGCTCCTGTGGGGTGCTCCTCTAAGCCCTTCAGACCCAAGATCGCAGAACAGCACAACACAGTTGAGCACTCACTGGACACGAGGTGCTGTTGGACGTCCCCTTCACCTGGGGTGATCACAGCCCTGTCTGTACCTTACAGGGGACCAACCAAGGTTTAGAGAGGAGGGACTTGGACTCTGGGCACTGACTCTAGGTGACAAATCTTGGATTTGAACCCAAGATCAAATCCTGGAAGTTTGGCTGGAGTGTTGATAGTCCTCAGCAAATGCTTCTCAAAAGTTTGTCTGTGAGAATCCCAATGGTTGAGCACAACAGATTTTTCTTAGGTTCAGTGAGGATTAATGTTTTTATGCATCCAGTAACTCTTTCCTTAATAGTCTTTCTTTTTGCAAAAAGTTATCAGTTGTGTTCTAGACAGCTACTGCCAGTCCTTCATGCTAGTGTAGCATACAGCCTTCTTGGTGTCCCGATCCTATTGTTCTGCACCGGGAACCCACATTGCTGAATCCAGTGCATCATATCCCCTAAAACTAAGGAGCAGGGTGTGAATTACTCTCTTCTCCATCAGGAGATGATTTCAATGAAAAGACCTGTAGTTAGAGGAATGGGCATGGAGTGATGGCTACAGAGTTATTACTGGTATGCCAGGGTCATGTCTCATGGTGACAAAGACTGAAAATGTGCAAGGAGGAGCAGGCTGCCAGAAAGTTTATTTAGAAGACAGAACAGCAGGAAAGTAAAAGATTTAAAAAGGCAAGGAACTAAAGCTCCTACTAGCTGCGAGGGCATTCTGAGTAGGACCCCCACAAGGGCTTTTTGTCTCAGGATTCTAACAGTTTAGAACAGTGCTCCTGCTGTTGCTTAAGGAATATAATCTCTACCTTACAGGAGACTCCACACTTTGTAGGGTTCGGTGCATGTCGTGTCCAAGCAGGAGCCATAACCCTTTAGGCCAATCATTTTGGTCTGGGAGAGCCCCAGACAGCTATGGGAGGGTTTTGTAAGCTTCCTGGACAGATGTGAGTCAGCGGACTTCATGTTGGAGCTGCTGCTCTTACTGCCCGAGGGAACCCTAATTAGTGTCTCAATAATGCTGTTACATAGTCATCCACAGAATACGCATTTGGAAAAGTCAGTCCTCAGGGTAGGGGGACACATACTGCTGCATGTATCATGGGGGCCAAGCTGGACAAAGTCCCTTCCCTTGCAGAGTTTGAGTGTGTGACCAGAAAGGCTGAAAATTAAAGACATTTCAGGGGATAATAAATAAGTGGACAGAGTAAGAATTTGAAAAGTGAAAGAATAAAGATGGTGTTGGTTGGTGGCCTGGGGGGGGGGGCTCTCAGGAGAGACATTGAAACTGAGGTCAGGGGAATGGGAGGCTGGTGGGCTTGCGAGGCCTGGCTTCTAGAATGTCCTACACAGCGAAGGACAAAGATGCAAAGCTCCTGAGAGGACCTCACTTGCTGTACACAAGCTGCAGCTGTAGCGGCATTTGGTGAGGGTGGGTGAGGGTGAGCTCTGCAGATGACTGAGGGCCGCAAAAGGAGGGAAACTGCAGAGGATGATTTTCCCCCAGAGAGAAAGAGGTTACATTTCAAAAACAAAAACACACTGGAAGCTTTCTCATGCCAGCTTTTGTGACTGGATGGGAGAGAGAGAAAAGCAAATACTGCATGACCCTGGAGGACCTTTATTCTGAATGAAAATGAAAAGTCCAGGGCCAGAGGGCGTCGTGGGTCATAGAACAACCGAGTGCTGCTCTGGGACAGCCAGGCTGTTGTGCAGCCTCTTTTGCATAAAGAGAGGAACAGACCTTATGGAGCTGCCAGTGTTTTGAGACCACAAAACAGCAAGTATTTATACTTGGGAAGAAAAGTATATTGGGAAGAAAAATTTATTGTATTTTATACAATAAATATTGTATATTGGGAAGAAAAATTTATTGTAATTCTTAACTGAAAGTTACCATTGTATACTCTGTGTTTTTGAGTGCAAATGATCTCATGATGGGAGCAAAGGAGAATGATTACATCGATGTAATAACATCCCCTAATATATTATTTCACAGGGGGGAACATTTTAAGTTTATTCTGACCAATTTTGAAGTGTACAATACTTTGAAAGTTTTTGTGGGCTACAGATCAAACACAGGGCTGGGGGCTGTGCATGCCGGGGAAATGCTCTACCCCTGGGGTCCATCCTGACTTCTACAATACATTATTATTAACTATCATTGCCATGCTGGGCAATTCATCTAGCAAATACGTATTCCTTTGTCAACATGCTTTCTTGTCCCCCAGCCCAGGTAACCACCACTAACCTGGTGCTTCTCTGAGTGTAGGTGTTTTCAAATCTGTATTTAACTGTGAGTATGAAGGACTTGTCTTTTTGTGCCTGGGCTTTTTCTCATAATGTGCTGTCCTCTAGGTTCATTCCAGTTACAAGAGATGGAATTTTCTTCTTTTTTAAGAGTGAAGATTATTCCACTTTATATAATTCCACATTGTCTTCATCCAGTCATCTGCTGAGGGACTTTCAGATTGGTTCTTTACTTGGTTATTTGTGGACAGTGCTGCTATGGATATTGGAGTACAGATGTCTCTTTGACATATTGATTGGATTTCCTGTGGATTTGTACCTGGAAGGGCTTTGTTGGATCAACATATGGTAGTATTTTTTTGGACCTTATATAATTTTTTATGATGTATCTTTGTAGTTGTATTGAAAGTGTACGCTGTGGTCCATAACCCTTTATCTCTTCATCAGAACCTGTGAGGACCATTATTTCTTGTGGAGAGGGTTCTCCCACTGAGTGTGGCCCCGTAAAGCACAAGGAGCCCCCTGAAGAGGTTCTGATCCAAGCTGGGGCTGAGCTGTGGCTTCCTACCAAGTTCCCAGCTGCTCCTCTGTTGTTGCTGACTTAGATGTGAGAACCAGAGATGGAGAGAAGGTTCCCTGGGGTTCATGTTGGAGGCTTGGAGGCGGGGTCTGGTCTGGATCAAAGAAAGCCTACTGATACACGACCTGCCGGTGACTAATCTCTTCCGCATCCAGCGCTGATAGACCTGTAATGTTAACCAGTGTTACATTCCAGGGCCTCTTGAACAGGAAGTGAATTATGAGACCCTGCAAAAGCATGGCCCTCTCACAGGTCTGGTGTGTGATAAGGGACCTTGGTGGTGGTCATTTTCTCACACTGCCCTTTGAAGAACATAAACTCAAATTTGTATGGGACTCAATTGGACACAATTCATAGTTTTGACTTCGTTAAATTACAATTACATTTTCACTTTTAGGCCTGGAATTTACATACATTTGTATCTGAACCAAAAGTGCTAAACTTATAAACATATTTTTCTCTTACTACCATCAGAGCAGACTTCTAATCATTTTGTTTTTAAGAAGCTGTGTGAAGTATTTTGCATGAATAATTATAATTATGTAGACTCTAGCACAACTTTTTGTTCTAAGTAAAATGAGTTTTAATCTGTGGCCTGAAAAAATAATTGGCAAGCATGCTAAGGAGTTTCCTGTGTCACGTTAAAGGAGTGTAAGATTTTCAGTGTGTGATTAGTTCATAATTGGCATATACCGCAAATGAAAAAACATGTTTTATTTATCGTGAAAAAGAGTAAGGAGCTAGACATCGTGCTACCTGCCTGGGGTCCTTCAGGAGGCTGATGCAGAAAGATTAGAAATTTGAGGTCAGCCTGAGCAGTTTCTCAAAATGAAATACGAATGAGGGGAGGATGTAGCTCAGTAGTAGAGTGCTTGCCTAGTGCGCACAAGGGCCTGGCTTTTATCCTCAGTGTCAGACGAAAAGGAAAAGGAAACCACAATAGCCAGATCTCCTAAGGGACAAAGAAGGATCAAATTGTGTTTGTGATATCTTTATGGGGATTAAATTGTAGAATAATTTTCAGCATATTTTACAGTTTTTATGCAGAGCTCTAAAAACTTATGTGTAATTCACTGGACCTGTTAATAATGACTGTCAACTTGAATGGATAAATAGGCCCCGGGAGCGGTGACTGAATCATAATGTGCAATACTCACTCATGGATGAATTCACTCACACTTATCACACAATGTGCTCTTAGGACAAGGACCTTGGAGTGAAGCATTGTGGGTATATCTGCCCCTGGTGTTCTTCCTCTGTGCTCCCCTTCCTGGCCACCAGGCTCTATCACATCATTCTGCCATGTTGTTGCAGCCTGAGAGCCAGATAGCCATGGATTGAACCCTCTGAAACCAGGAGCCACGTGAAATCTCTCCTTTGTTAATCTGCAGGTGTCAGATATTTTGTACCCAAGGTAGGGAAGCTGGTCAGTACATTTACTAAAGTTATGCACCTCTGCTGACATGATCATTCTCTTTCATGTTTTCCTAAATCCTTACACTCAGTGTTCCAGGTAGAGGTTCTAGTCTTGCTGTTTGTGGTGTACTGTTGAAGTTAGACATGCACATCACAGTGGATTCTGTGCTGTCACATTTTGGAATCTTAAAAGGTTTTCTGTCACAAGAGAGGGGTCCTGTCACGGATCCCCAGAAAGGAGAATATGAAGCGGAGGAGTAAATAACAAGGACTATTGAGGAGATATCTGCATCCTGGCTCCGCTTTCCCGTGGTTTCCCCCAATCTTTTTATCCTCTCCGATGCTCTGTCTCCACGGAGAGGCAGGCAGACGCACAAACCTGGGCGGCATGGCTGTTCTGTGGTCACAGCACTTGTCCTTGTTTCAAGTCTTTGTTTCATAAATGGCCACCGCATCCTTCTGTCCGTCCTCTGTCACATCGTTCTGCCATCCTTCATGCCGTGAGATGGATCGGTCCTGTTCTGCATGGTCTGCAGCATCATGTTCATATCGGTGCCACCCTGGAGTTTTTTGTCAGTTGGTGACTGGCCTTTGTGGGGTCTTGGTCACAGTAGAAATGGATCTGTGGACTTCACATTGTCTGTCCTCACTGGCTGCTGAATACAGCCTGGGATGTTTTCTCAGTTACTTTCACATCTTCAGGCAGCTTTCCTTACAATGTACACTACTTGTTAGGAATCAGGTACATTTTCTGTTTCTTTATTGGACAGGAACAATTTCTTTTTCAAAATAGAGTGTTTCATGTACTTACTGCTTAAAATAGTTGCCAAACTTCCCCTTGGCCACATCTTGTCTCTTTTTATTATGTTTCACTTAAATCTAGGTATCACTCATTTTATATTAACCTGGAAAAATAATCTAATTTTGATTTACAGGTTCTAAGTGTGGAAAATCAGTTCTGTTAAGTTCAGTTTTTTTCCCAGAACTTTCCCTTGTCCTTTTCTCTATCGTACTTTCTTTGTACTGTTAAAGTCTCCTTTTCTCTTTTTTGGGGTAATTGCTGCTCTTTCCCTTATCTTTGCTAAAAAAGAAAAATAAGTAAAATGAACAAAAACAAAGCAAAGCATACTGAGTGAGTGTTCTATTACTTGGACCTATTTAAAGACCTTGTACTGACTTTCCCATAGAAAGTTTACTCTGAGTGAATTCTAATTTCTGTTAGTATCTCTTACTTAAAATTCCACAATGATAGAATATCGATTTTGTGCCTTTGTTTTATTTCTGCATGAATTTATCTAAAACAAGGAGTAACAGGAGCAATCTACTCAAGCTCGTGGAACTTCTCAAGGTGCATGTTTCTTGCAAATGAATTAAAGCATATGAGAACTCGCGCTTAACAAGTTTAAAATTCCTATTAGAAATTAACTGTTGTCTGGGTGTGAAATATTAAGGTTTAGGTTTATTTTGAGATGTGTAGACTAAAAATCTTTCCTTAGTATGGAGCTTTGAATGAAAACCCTAGGCTGAAACTTATGTACATTTTCATATTTATTCTAGATTTCCAGACAGGGAAAAATGAATTTCAGTTAATTAACTTCAGATCTTAGTTTTCCAAAAAGTATTTAATTAAAAAATATTTTTTTCCTGAACATTTTTATGTGTCAATGACACATAAAAAGATAAGGGATCTTAGCCGGGAGATGGTGTACTGTTATGGATTATGTAGTAATGAAAGAATCCAGCTTTTCTGACTGCATTTTGGGTTAGCAAGGAATCCTCCACTGTGGAGAATTTTACTCACATTCATTAGCAGCTGATCATATTTAAAAAATGTTTAGATGACATATATGTTAGAAAACTAAAGAGAAAATGGAAGCATACTTTGAACTTTCACTTCTAATAATCTCATTTATACGCTTAAAACAGGCCTAAAGAGTTGTCATTGTCCTGTCTGCTTGTCCAAAAGTACGCTGGGGTCGGTGTTCCCGAGTGGCTCTCTGGGACTGAGGGGACCTCTCTCCCCACAGGACTGTTCGTGGTCCCCTCGTGGGGCTTGGAGGACACGGCTACTTCTGGCCCTTGGGCCACTGCAGAGCTGGGGGAAGCGACTCTTGGTGGGACTGTGTCCCAGCAAAGTGGCTCTTGTACTTCCAGCTCATGCTTAAGGATTCATCTTTTAATTCTCATTTGTTTTTATTCCTAGATTTTATTCAGATGTGTCCATATTTAACAGAACAACTCCCCCAGAAAATCCAGAAAGCTCATGATTCTGTAAAATCTCTTCTTCATGAAATGAAAATATATTTTGAAGTAGAAAAACATTTGCTAAACCTTGTTACCCGACCCTGACATCTTGCCTTCCAAAAAATAACTTAAAATAGATATAGCTGGGTGCTGCATTATATCTAATCCAGAATGTCGTACACAAATATACATACTTTTCAGTAAAATACATACTATAAGAATTATATATATTATATTGTAAAAGTATAGAAGCAACATCCAAAGTCAACTCATCAGATGAAATTATTCTTCGACTGCTCGGTGTCCAGTTATATAAAATGACATCAGAAGCACAATGGCGGCTGGTGGCCAGCAATGAGGAATGTATAGCGAACAGTGAGAAGCATGAAACATCTCTTCAGTCGCAGACCAGTTAGGATGTGCTTTGCTGGTCACGCATTTCATTTCACTCAGACGCTTCTGCAAGGTTGGAGGCCATTCCTGTCTTGTACGGGGTGACCCGAGGTGCTGCGGAAGGTCATGTGCTAAGGCTACATGTATGAGCCATGTCTGCCAAGATGGAGGCCGCCTGCGAGTACTGAGCTGTCGGTCACCGGGTCACCTGCCCACTGACTTACTATCTTCCAATGCAGTTATGGAAGCGTCTGGCCAGAAACGCTTGTGCCCCAGCTCCTCCTGGCCACGCTGGGTTCCTAGAGCTCCATTACGTTTGCACTTGGCACCTACACTGCCAGACACAAATCCTCTGCAGAATGAGCTTATAGAGTAGTGTGGGTGGTAATACTATTATTACTATTATTTTTCTCTTAAGAATCATCTTGAATTCTGAGACAAATATGCCTGTCTCCAGACCCTGTCTTGGCCCGTCTCTCTAATATCCTTGGTGTTCACGTGAGACTTTGGTAATGGGGGACTTTTCATGCTCTTCCTTGGTAAATTGAGTGCTTGAGGACAAGTTGGAATGACATTTTGTTTCTGGGATTCTTTATGAGTTTTAGTGGGCTAGACTGCTGCATAGTCATGAGACTTAGTGAAACAATTGGCAGGAAAAATTAGAATTTCTCAGGGAGATTAACAACCACTACAATTTTTCTTTGGATTGTTCTACACTCTGTCTCTGGCCTTAATGAAAATCAAGTGGAAACACTGAGCCAGAGTCTGGAATCAGGGCTGGTGCCCTTACAGTAGGGCCAAAGATATTCTAAGGCAGGTTTGAATCTCTGCTTGTTTCAGTGATTGATTAATTAGTTAATTCATTCATTTAATGAGCCCATGTATGACATAACATTCAACAAAAACTGAAACTCTTAATTATCCTGAACACCCTGTAGCACAGGAGTGAGCAATGTGTAAGTGGGCGGCCACCCCACAATGTAACCAGAGCACATGAGTTATGGCAGTGGCTCCAGCGGGGTGACCAGGTTTGCTTGGACAGGAGCGATGCTGACACAAAAGGGAGGTTTTTGAAGGAACAATGGGGTTTCCTGTGTTGATTGGGCAGGAAAGTAGATTTGAAAGAGAGAGAAAAGTATCTCTAAATACATAAAAGCAGGAAGCCGCCTGTTGGCTCATGAGGGATCACGGCTCACAGTGGCTGGTGTGTAGGCTGCGGGGGTCAGACAGCCAGTGATGAGGACTGGGGGAGGTGGACCACAGAAGGAGGAGGGGCCGAGGCTCAGCTGGCCCTGGATACTGGAGACACTGGGATGGAAGCACAGGAGCATATGCAAATTGATGGTGACTTCAGGTGTGACTGTTTTGAGAAATCACTTTGCATAGTAGGAGGGAACAAGATGACTCAGGGGAGATGCAGGGGAACATGCAAAGACCCAAGAGGAAGCGGAGGGCACGTCACAGCCACCTCGGCCACCTGCTCGAGTCCTGCCTGCTTGCTCCTCCAGTGACGGTGGAGAGAACCACTGGTCAGCATGAAATGACCTGCACTAAGAAGCAGCTCTCTGCCCCTTCCCGGCAAAGCAAAAGAGTAAGGGCCACGTTGATGATTAACCCACCCAGCTGGGCAGTCAGGCCCAGCTCTCCATACAGCAGGCTTCCCTTGAGGAGACCTTAGGACTGGAACATTGGGCTGGGATGCGCGAAGGGCAATGACACATGAGGAGGATGTGGTGTTAATCCCATCAGTGAGTGCAGTGATTCTGACAGGTCGTGGCGCACTGCAGACCATCACCTGGGCCTGGACGCGGCTGTTGTTCTCCATATACTAGCAGAGCAGAGGCACAGCTCGTCACCAGGACAGTGCTTGGTCTGTTCCACAGCCACAGAGCCCAGGCCTCCACAGTACCCTAGTCTCATAATGGCCTCAGTGATAAAGCTCAGCCTTGTTAGTCATATATCTAAGATGCAGGAGAGGCAGTTCAGTGGCAGAGAGTGTGCCAGCGTCCGCAAGATGAAGGGTTTCATCCCTAGCACAGGAAAACAAACAAATATACAACAGCTGGCACTAGCATCACCTCTGCGTGTAAAGAAGACACTCCAATGTCCTTAATTACTTGGCAAATTTTCATTCAATTTAAGCCGTGCTTCTGGGCTTCCTGCTCTGCCTTTAGCAGGGAGCTGGCTCTGGGAACTCAGCTGTCATCAAGTTTCAGTCCTGGGTGCTCCTGATTTTCCTTGGGTGAAGAACACAGTGGTCAGCAGGACACGTCAAGTACGTAACATAAGGGAGAAAATGCTGTGTGAGCCAACCAAGGTTACTGAAATCAAAGGAGCTGCCCTTTGGAAACAGCGGGAACTGCATGATGCACAGAGCTAGAGCTGCATTAGAGCTGACAGTCTCCTGTGAGTGACGGCGGAAGTGGACACTGTGGGCTGAGTGGAGAGGCTGAGCCAAGGACTGACCAGGTCTGGAGCAAGGGTGGGAAGGGATGGAAGGACCTCGAGGGTCTTAGCTTGTGCCTTGGGTACAACCATGTGGTGACCTGAGTGTCTCCTTTTATGTACTAAAAAGTTACTCCTTCACATCCATTTTGATGTACATTTTCATGAGCGATTCATTTATCCTTGGTGTACAGGTGATATAATAAAATGCTGTAAGAGCTTCACGAAGATGAAAGAAAAATGTGGAGCCGTAACAGTATGACAGAAGCATGTCAAGAGAATGACAAGGGGCAGGGGGTTGGGAAGGAGAGTAAAGAGTCCATTGGTTGAGTTGGAGGTATGGGCAGGGACTGTCTATGGTTGGTAGTTTTGAAACTGAGATGGGGTGGGGAGAAAGAGGAAAAGAGACTCCGGGCGTCTGTGGGCTATGACAAAATGGGTCTCGTGTGGCATGTGAAAAACAGTCAAGTAAACGTTCAATTTTTTTTTTTTTTTTTAAGAAAACGAATTGCAGTAAAGGACACATTGCCATGAATCTCCCATCAGAACTCCCTTCCTCATTTCACATGCCCTTATCCTACCATCCTGGACAACTTCAGGAAGTGTCCTTTCCCGAGGGCCTTTTCATGGCTGCCTTGATGTCTTGACTCATTTCAAAATATTTATTGGCAATTTTGTCAAATAAAAGCATCACTGGGTGTCCTCATGCACCTTTTCACCAGATCTGTCACCGTGTGACTTCTGGCTCCTCCTCCAAGTCAAAATGACCACGAAAGGGAAGTGTTTGAATCCACTCATGACACGGAGGCAGCCAGGACAGTGCAGCCACACGCTCAGGAAAGAGGACCCCAGGGCTTCCGCCGGAAGTGACAATGGAGAGGAGACAAGTGTGTCTGAAGTGAGGGGGACTTTGAGGGGAGTTGTGGTAATGTGTCTTTACTGAAATACGGTTTTAATTTAAACACTCATTTTTTACCAACTTTGTAGTTGAATACATTTTATCTTAGACACAATATTGATACTTAATACAGAAAATTCTGCACGAAACCAGGATGATATAAAAATTTAAGGGTATCCAGGCAGACATTTGAGAATGGGAACCTGAGAGAGTACAGTTCAGGCAAACTTTGCAAAGCAGAGACACCAATCACGCGAATTGCTTCAAGATTCCGTTCCCTGCCTCCAGCAGCTAATTATATTTGATTTTCCCATCAGACTTTATATTCTTGGCAAATCTTTGTTTATTTTTAAGTGCCTAAAGCAGTGCCACACCTTTCTACTAATTATGAACATCTAAAAGGCATCAGTATTGGCTTGGGAATTTACAAAATATTCAAATATTCAAATATTAAAACTTGCTAATCTTGTGAAACTCATTTTTTGTATTTGTCCATAAAGTAGTGATTAGCAGTGGAAGTTGTTTTCTGATGGAAAAAGCTCAACATATTTGAAAAGTCTATTTTTTATAGATAGTTCTTTTTCTTTTTCTGAAATATATAATTAGACAAAACTTATTTAAAACTTAAAATTTTGTGTTTTAATTCAAATTTAAAATTTATTTTACTCTTTTGAATTACAAAATAATATATGCTCATTCCAGCAACTTCACCAAATGTATGCAGTATAAAATAAAACGATCTCTTTCCAGAATCATATTATGAACAGTGGTGGCATGTTCTTTGTTATTCTATGTTAAATTGGACGCTGACATGTCTAAAAACTTTTATTTTTTGTTTCTTTTGTAAAGTGCATCACTCTGTACACGGCTGGCTACACCCTAACTAACTTTCACTTATGAATTTTTATCATGGATTCCCTCCAAGTCTCTGAGGATTTGCATTCGTCCTGATCGCTGGGATAATATTCCGGGAGTTACACATGAAACCCTCCTCCTCGAGGTGTTCTCGGCTTGACCAGAACAAACTCCCAACTGCTTCGCAAGTCAGTTTTTTAATTTATGTAAGATGAAATGGGCAAATGAGGATAAAAAAGATAAGTAATTTAACAGACATATAGATAAAAAGATACAGTAGCATTATTTACAGAAAAGGAAATATAAATGATGGACACATTTCCGAAGATACTCATGCCATTAATATCCAGAGAAATGTAAACTGAGACAAAAAATGTAAAAACAAAAATAGCTAAAATCTCTAAAGTCCAGTTTTCACCCATTGTGCTGATAAAAATTATCAATATTCATAACAATAAGTGTGATGAAATTCTATCTTAATCATTATTGGCAGGATTATATATTAAATTTTTGAGAATTTGTTGACATTTATTAAAATTAAACATGTATAAATTCTTTGACTTAATAATGTTCCTGGAAATTAAAGTGAGTTATTTTTTACTACTGTCCCAATTATTTTTTATTGATAAAAGGAAAAGCATAAGTAGCAGTTAATGTAAGTAGCAAGTTAGAAGGGTGACAATGGACATTTGCATCAATATCTGACTATCTATCCTGCTCTGCATACATGGTATTATCACATAATATAGAACGACTCTTTTTGAAGAAAAGAAATTGAACAGGTGCTAGTGTTTCCAAATCTGTTATAGTTTGTACCTAGGTGTCCCCATAAAGCCTCAGGCAATCAGAGGCAGGACCTTTGGAAAGCAGTTGGATTATGGGACTGATAGCTGATTGCTGTAAGGAAGTAGGGCCAGCTGCGAAGAGGCAGGTCACTGTGTACAACCGGAAGCATCTATTTCCCTTCCTGGCTCTGCCCTTGATCCTCTGCTTCCTGTCTCCCATGTCTCTGTGCTATTGACTAGGGATTGAATCCTATACAAGTTGTTATCCAAAATGAAGCCCTCTTCTTTTACTCTGTGAGTGTTGGGTATCGTGTCTCAGTGACAGAATGTGTCTAAGATAAAATCTATTCAAAATGCATTCACAGAGGGCACGGACAATGTGTGAACTCACTGGTAAAGTCTTCTTCTATGTGAATCCTGCCCAGTAGCTTGTAGGTGCGGGGTCCCCTGCTGCTGGGAGAGGAAGCTCTGGTCCCCCAGGTTGAGCTGTGGTTCTGAACTGATGAGACACTTATGTTAATCACGATTTTGCTTACAGCATGAAACTTGCTGGGTGACAGAAAGGACAGGCAGAATGGAATGGTCCAGCACACGTAGTCACCTGTGAAGTTCGTGAGGTGTGTGCTGTGAGCCCAAGGCGGTGTCTGGGCTGTGCGCTGCAGGCCACAGAGGGAGGCTGAACACACAAGTATGCGGGGGAGGGGTGTTGGGTTCAGGTGGGGCTGCGGAAATAAGGGGCAGGTGTCCCGGGCGGAGACGCAGGAAGCGGGTGAAGAGATGTGGGCAGAGTAGGGTGATCTGAGGAGGGTCCTGTGAGGCTCTGATTTGGATTAGGAAACTCCCTTGTGGGTACATGGATGCCACAGATGAAATCTATGCCCTTGTGTGAATGTCCTCTGGGTGTTATAAAAACCAAAGCAAAATGAGCTCAAACAAGGCCATGGGTGGTCTACAATTCTGGAGGCCAGAAATGTGAAGTCAGGACCAGGACAGGCCCATCTTCCTTCTTCTAGCTTCTGATGGAGGCCGTAGCACTCAGGAGGCAGAGGCTTCGTCTCAGCTGAGCCCGCACAGTCCCAGGACCCCTTCCCCTGAGTGGCCGTGTCTCTATGTGCCACCTGCTCACACGGTTCTAGCTTCTTTTAAGGACAGTGTCATCGTACTGAGTCCACCCTAATCTGACAGGATCTTCTCTTTTCTCACATGCTCATCACACATGCAGAGTCTGTTTCCAGAAAAGACAACTTTCACAGGTGGTGAAGGCTAGGACCGTGACCTGTCTTTTGTCCAGGGCCCTTTTAGCCACAGCCCCTGCCCAGGCATGAGTTCAGCAGTGTGGCTTACCTGGCCTGGCTGGGGTGGCCATGGCAGTAGGAGTGATGTTCTACCAACTACGTTTCTCTGAAAGGAGGGCCCTAGAGGGCCATTGATCTCTAGCCACAATTCAGAGAACCGAGTGTAGACAACGGAGTGGCATTGTCGTCCACAGCTGGCAGTGTGTACATTTTGTTTGAAAAGAGCAGAAACTTCAATAGAAACAAACTGAGAAAGACTCAGTTTATACAGACTGTTTTTAGCAAGTGCATAAGCGCAGACTGAGAACCGCCCCTGGACACAGAATCAATGCAGTGTGGGTCAGTCAAGCAAAGCCACCCGGTGGCTATTTACCCATGCAGGGCAGGGAGGACACCAGGTCCTAAGTGAAGAGAGCAGACACACTGTTGTAAGACCTGGTAAGTCTCTTTCTGCTGGGTTGGGGGAAGAAGCTCTGGTCCTCCAGGTCGAGCTGTGGTTCTGAACTGATGTAAATAAGTCTCTCTCTCCTTCTGTGTCAGCACGTGTATCTGGATCCCCAAGCTGTCTCCGCATTTGAATTTACCACCACCAATGCTTCTGGAGGTGCATTTCCTCCTACCCTGGCAGCTCCTGAGTTGTAGATTTTGCATTTCTTAACCAATACATTTTTAGCTTCTTGAAATTCATGTAACATTGTTTGGAATGTTTGTACTTGCTATCTTCATTACCTATCTCAGTGCTGAGACAAAATACCTATCAGTTAAAAGAAGAAAGTTTTATTTGGCTCAGTTTGTAGAGGTCTCAGTTCAGCTGGCTGGTTCCAAGGCAGGTGGCAAGGCAGGGGGACATGGTGGAGGATAAACAGTCCATGGAGTGGCAGGCAGAAGGCGATGATCAGCAGCAGCAGCAGCAGGATACAGCTGCATGAAGCTGCCTTTTTTCTGTCCCTTTCTGTTCTGTCCAGGCTACAAATCTACTGAATGGTTCCACTGGAAGCCAGGATGGGGCTTCTATCATCCACACCCTTAATCCTAGCACCTCGCCCTTAATCCACATTTACACACCCTGATCCAGTCACCATTTAAACGCTTGGCCTATGAGTGCAGGAAGCTTTAGAGAGACATTTAGATACAAGCCATAATATGTGTTAACTAAATTTAGGAATATCCTGCCTAACTTTTTAATGTGATTCTTTAAAAAGCATTTCTACTGAAGTATGTCTGTGATCCATCATTACATTAACATCTGGAGCATTTTCATATCACATCCTGGTCATTTCCACTCCTCTTTCTCCCTATCCTACTCTCCCACCTCTGCCCTTATCTTCCCATCTCTGAAGACTCTACATCTCCTTACTGCCCTCTCTGTTTGACATCTGTTTTAAAGTTTTTACATTTCGCATCTTTCATAGTAGAGCAACCTTGCAATACTTAACCTTCTGGGTCTGATTTACTTCTGTTACACATGGGAACTACCCATGCTCCTACAGACAACCCAGTTTTCCCTTCTTTACAGGTGGCACTGCTCCCTTCTGTACAAATACCACACTTTAAAAGTGACTCTTGGGGCCTCCAAACATAAAGCATGTGAGCAGTTCCTGCCCCAGCCCCTTCTTTTTCACACTGTCCTAAGAAGCTGTCTTCTCTTCAGCGTGATATCTGCCTCATAGCACCAGTGCTTTCATCCTGGGAGAAACAGGAGGAAAGCCCAAGTGCTCACTGGAAGACACAGGAAAGCCTAGTTTTTGAATACAGACCCAAGGTCAGGTCACTACCAAAAGCAAAAGTTCACCTCGGGTGAAGACATAGAGACTCAACATTGTGCTTAAGTCTGCATAGCTTGTTAAAAATAAGTCTGGAAACCAAACCAGTTTAACCTGACTCCAGAATCCAGGACTTTCTGGCCCACTATGTCATAGTCCTGGCACTGGGGAGAGGAGCCTGTGGGAGAAACGACAGTGGTTCTGTCTTGAGAGAAGCAGGAATGGAAACTGGAAGCCGAGGAACCTGGGGTGGCTGGAGGCTGCCAGTTTTGCTGACCCGGTGGAGCCCATGTGCTAATAGCTGTCTACACACACCTGTCTGTGCCTCCAGGAGGACTTGTGGAGAACTTGGAAGACAGCAGTGTTCCGATGCTCAGCCAAGATGACCATCTACCAAACTATCGAAGAGGAGAGTTATGAACATTAGCTCAGCTCCACTGAACTTCCTGACAGATCATAAGGTTCTCTTCTGTCCTATATTGTGTTGACCAGTCCTTGGGCCTGTGGACAGTGGGAAGAGGACACACATTTTCAGTGCCAGGGTCTTGGTCCAGATCACAACCAGGGTGCTGTTGGAAATCATCCAAGGCTTCGTGAACCTTCGCTTTCCATTCTTTTATAAATGCTATGGGTGCCTTGTTTCTGCCCCCTATACCAGTGTCTCCTAACTGCTGTGCATGATCTATTTTATTTATGGTGGGTTGCTCTCGACTATACCGTCCTGTTCCCCTTTGTGAGGCTTTCTTGAAGTTAGGAGTGTGAAAGGGCTCTGCGGAGTACCATACCAGTTAACTGCCGCAACTGATGTCCTAACTGGAAACTGGTTTCCTGGCCGTCCTTTACACTGTCACCTCCATTCTGCTGCCCAGGATATTGCTGGAGTCCATTGCATTTCTGCAACTTTGGTGCTCATTCTTTTTTTTTTTAGATTTTTTGAGACAGGGTCCCGCTTTGTGGTTCAGGCTGGCCCTGAGCTCAGCCTCAAACTCACATCACAATCCTCCTGCCTCTGCCTCCCGAGTGCTGGGATGACAGGCGTGAGCCACCACGCCTGGCACTGTGGTAGGTGGTACTGGTTGCTGCTGGGTGTGAGTCTCCACACCCAGTATTGTTATGTGGTTATGTGGTTATGTGGTTATGTGATTACCGGGGAATCAAACCCGGGCCCTTGCGCTTGCAAGGGTTCCGACAGGCGCCGGAACCACTGAGCTAACTCCCCGGCCCTTGGTGCTCATTCTTATTTCTGAATAAATTCTCCAGGAATTTTCAAGTTTAGCAAGTATTTTTACTGTTGGGCATAACATAGAAAGAGAGGTGTCAAGATAATGGATATGAATCATTTGTGAGCTCGTGAGAAGTCTTGACATCTGGTAGGAGGGTGCACTGCTGGCTTCTCTAGAGAAAGACACAGAACCAGACCTAGTAATTAAGACTGTCATTGATTAATTTACTGACTTTGGTCCTTTTCAGCCAGAGCCTCTTTTGAATGCATGAACTAATTGTCCCAGCTTTGCATTTAGGGCTCTTCTTTCTCTATTTTCTCTCTGACCTCTAATAGATTGCAAGATAGAGAAGTGAGACAAAGAAGGAAGAAGTTCTGTGTGCGACATGAGATCCATTTGCAGTGTGGAGTATTGGCCTGTATTTCAATGTCATCTTGGGCCTCAGCATCCTGCAGAACCACTGAGCACTGGTAGAAAGGCCTCCTGATGTCTCCACATCCCACAGGTAAGCAGAGGCGAGGATGCTGGACTAGTTCCTTTTTTTTCCTCTTCTTTTCTTTCTTTGAACTTCAGCCCTGCTGTAGATACGTAAAAATGGAATTCCTAAAAGGTACCACATCCATGGTAATTTCCACAGCAAGAGTAGGAGGTGTTTGGAGTAGATTTAGTGTCAGCAATAGCACAAATCTGTCCCACCGCACCCCTGAGTGGAACTAGTTGCTGATATACAGAATTTATGACCTGGGAGACCATTTATTTCTAATAAAATTAGAAAACCCAGGCACTACTTTTAGGTTTTGGAAAACTTTGCTATTTCATTCCCAGTGCTGAAATATGTGAAATATGGAAAGTATCATTTCACAATGAAACAATGAATTAATCTGTATGCTGGAACTATAGCCAGGAGAAAGATTATTGAAAACAGAAAAGTCTCTGGGGCTGGGGGTTTGGCTCAGTGGTTCTGGCGCCTGTCTTGCAGGCGCAAGGACCCGGGTTTGATCCCCGGTTAACCACATACAATACTGGCTGTGGAGACTCACGCCTAGCAGCAACCAGTACCACATTCCACAGTGCTGGACGTGGTGGCTCACACCTGTAATCCCAGCACTTGGGAGGCAGAGGCAGGAGAATTACTGTGAAGTGAGTTTGAGGCTGAGCTCAGGGCCAACCTGAACCACAAAGCAAGGCCCTGTCTCAAAAACAAAACAAAACAAAACAAAAAAACCCCAAAAGAAAACAGAGAAGTCTCCCTTGGGGACCATGTGAACTCAGGATCTTGTCTCTAGAATATTCAAATGCCCTCCTGGATATATTATCAACTTAGTTGTTTTTTATGTCATCATTTTAGTCTGAGACAGTGATCTATCAGTATTGCTAATTGACACTTTCTTTACCACTCTTCTGAGGACTGAACTTTGATGTCACTTTAGTTTTCCATAACTTTATCATTTCCTCGGGTGACACAATTCTTCTTTCACAGCTGAGAAGACAGGAAAGTTGTATAATGGAGGTCACACAGCTTGTAGGTCAAGAGCTAGAACTCAGAAACCAGAGTCTAGATGGGCTCAAAGTCTGAATTCTTTCCACAGTGCTATGAAACCCGTACAGGAACTGTTTTCAAAATGATACTTTTTCTGGGTAGTCTGTTTGAAAGAGAGTCTTTGAAAATACAGCCCATCCAAACAAAGGTGAAAAGGATAGTGACCATCTGGAAGTGATACGAGACAAAGCTGAAATGACTGAAGTTAATTCGGTCAAGGAAAGAGCTTCTTGAGAGGAACAAGGTAGCTTTCTTGAAATACTGGGAAGGCTGTTGTGTGTGAGAATGATGTCTGTGAAGCCAAAAGGTCTTAGGTGATAGCTGAAGGAGGCGACTTTGATTTCCAGGGAGTCAAAGCATTCTGCTTTCCCAGCACTGGAAGAGGAGGGAAAAATCACTGACTGTGAGAGAGATGACTGCTTCCAAGAGTACTGAAGAGAGTACAAGGCTAATCAGGAGGGAGGCTGGCGACAGGGTTTCTGGTGCACATATTAGTACTTTGATCACATACACACCAATCCACAGTACCCTGACACTTTTTTTTATCAGGTTCTTCTTTTTATGCTGGGGAGGACCAGGTGATGTGGAAATGTCAGGCCTGGAAATGAAGAGGAAGGCTAGAAGGCGTCTTGTTTGTTTAACAGCTTCACTTAGAAATGGACTCAGATTTACGTTTTTCAAAGAGCCATAGGAGAGTTCAGTCATTGATTTTCTCAGAAGTTCTGTTTCTGAATTTGAAGAATAATAAATATATGTCAATTTTCATAAAGCTAAAGTTCCTTTAATGAATGTCTGACTAGGTATTTGATGGATGACAAAGAGCCAGGAGTGAGGCTTTCTAGGGTAGTGATGTGTGTGATCGAGCTATGACAGGATATCAGAAAGGACCCAGAATTTGGCTGATTCACAGGGGGAAGAATGATTCCCTTCACGAACTCTGTATGGCACTGACGTGTGTACTAATCAGTAGTGTCGGTGTATTAATATATTGCATTGAATATATGTTAGAAAAGTACATAAAAACTTTTTAAAATGGATGTTCTGCTCAGATTTTTTTAAAGCCAATAGACTGACGTATTGGACACACTTAGACAAGTGTTGGTATGAAAACTGGTTTAATATAACCGGTGGGACCAGATACTACTAATATGATTTTATTAGAAGAAAATTTGTCATAGTCTTCCTCTGGAAAACTAGAGATCTGCTGATTCATGCTATTGATTCACAAATTTGACATTTTCAGTTACAATGACTTAATCTGTTATCTCTGGGTCCATGTGTCAGGGTTTGCAAGGGAACAGATTTAATACAGGACACACAACTGACAGGATTATTTTATAATATTTACCCAAAAAGTCAAAGGCAGAAGAGTGGAGAGATCTGTCAGCACCCTAGAGACCCGAATCTAGCTGGAGGCCTGGATCTCACAGCAATGCCCCCCCAAGTGTCCAGCAAAGGTCCAGAGCCCATGGCAGTGCCTCATGCGAGTCCACATCTAGGGTCTGCACTGGGAAAGGCTCAAAGGCCAGGGGCGGAAGTAGAAAGTCCGTGCAGCAGGTCGAAGGGTCTGAGCCGCAGGCTGAGGGATCTTCCCTAGAGCCAGGAAGCCATGACCGAGATCCCCTGAGGAGACCCGCAGCCAGCCCCAGCAAAGGCGAGGAACCGAGCTCCTCTGAGGATGAGAATAGCCAGGTTTGTATCAGGAAAACCAGCCACAACAAAGTTTCTCCTGGGAAATCAGCAGCATGCAGTCTTCTCCAGTTTTCATTTTATGTCGTTGGCAGTGATCCTTGGGGGGGGGGGTCTTCCATGCCCACACACACTGATTCGGGTCAGCTGGGTGCGTCCACCCAAGCTGACCACTTGTGACTCCACCACAGTGTGACACTGTGACCCCGGGTAGTGGGCTACTCTTGAAACCCCCACTCAGACTCCATTTCCGGTGGAATGATGGAGTGGTCCCGTCTTTGTTCAGAGTGTCAGTGTTGCAGTGTCTTTTTAGGGACTTCCTTGTCCCCCAGGGACACCTGTCCATTAGAGCAGGAAGGCCACTGCCGGCCCAAACTCAAACCAGGTACCCCTCAAGGTGGCTGCAAAGATGGCTCCTGATTCTGAGCCACGAGTGCAGACACTCTGTCATGTTCCAGCCCCTGTGCCGCCTTCTCCTGCTGACAGAGCTTGGCGGGTCAGCCCTGCCCATGTTGTCACTCCCACCGTCAGGGTGGGTGTGGGGCGGCCCTGGGAGTGTCTCCCTCACTTCTGTGTCTTCCCACTGATTGACGCACAGTTAATAAAAGGTCAGTTGCACCCCTGCCTTGCTTTATGCTTACACAATGCACAGAGCATATGCAAATGTGATGTTAATATGGGTGTATATATTCATGTAAAAGACAACCCATCAAGTGCATTTTTAGACTTAAAAAGATATTGTTATATTGACTATGACTATATATACAAAGTGTAGACTATCTGACATAAATTGATATAGCCTCTTCAAAAGGCATTCTTTCTCATTTTAACACCAGAATTATTATACATCTGTTGGACCAATAATAATAAACATTTTCTGAGTGTGTCCTATATGATGAGCTCTATTCAATGTATGCTTTATTATTTATTTATGCTTTTTACAGTGTTGAGGGTCAAGGTCAGGGCCTCATACATGTCTGGCAAGTGCCTTACCACTGAGTTAAACCCCAGGCCATGTTTCAGACAAAGCTGTGGAATGATTTGGTGGATAGACTATTATCTTCATTTTAGAGACAGGAAAGCAGGCCACAGATGTTAAAAGGCACCAGGAGCACGAACTTCAAGGACTAATGCTGGGTCTCTGTAATCTGTGTTATCACTCTCCGTGGACAATGCATATTCACACTCTTGGGCCCCGTCCCATCCCTGGTGAGCTTCTGGAGTTACATCTTCATAGACAACTGTGCTTTCATCAGAAGGTGCAGAGCGATGTTACTCAAACTACTCTGTAGGTCAAATGTACAAAAGGGCAGCCTGGCCTTGTGCAGAGAGGGTGGACCCCAGCCTCTTTCCCAGACATCCTGATTCTCGTAGGCACCTGTTGTTCAGGCACTTGGAGGACTTTGGTGTGTGTTTCTTTGCATCTGCACTCCTCCTGCTCCATTGGAAAAGCTCAGTTCTTTTCCTTTGCTCTTACTTTTGACATTTTTGACCAGTATTTACTTAGCCAAAACTTTATCAAACCTTTTCTTATAAGGTAGTGTCTATCATAGTCCCTTACTAGCAATCCTTTCCTAGCTCGAGAGATGATTCCTCTCATACAACTTTGGTTTTCTTTTCCTTCTCCTGCTTTGGACCCTGGGATGGTCCTCACATCTCTCGTCTTGCTCTTGTATGGTTGCTTTTCTGTCTCATGACTTCCATTTCTTGTCAATGTCTTTCTCATCCTGAGACAGATCAAGTTTGTTTCTCTCCCGTCATTGATCATATTTTCTGCAGTGTGACTTTCTGAGTGCTTTCTCCTCCATAAAATCTTAATCTGTTATTAATTTCCTTGCAGTTTTTTCCTTCATCTTTCTTTTCTTTCTATCCTACTGTGACCTCCTTGGTTCTTTCCATTACGGATTCTGTCGTGTCTCTGCAGGCCAAGTCTGCATGCGCCCTGCCTTATGCAGGCAGTCTTTCCTGAAGTCTTCTGTGCCATCTTTGTATAAAGTCTCTTTATTTGGATTTGAATCATGACAGCCTCTCATGGTATTTTCTAGTGTTTGTCATAGGTTTCACACTTATTTATTAATTCTTTATTCACTGTATTAGTCATCTACTGCTATGATACTGCTGTGTAACAAATAACTTCAGTGTATTGCTGGCAAATATCAATGTGTGTTATTTTTCTTCCCATGATAACATTTTGCAAAATATCTTAAGAGTAATGTAAGGAGAATGCTTGGTGGAACTGGTAGTTTGGTGTATAAAGAGGAGTGGAGGCCACAATAGATGCTGAGAGTGGGAGAAGTTCTTGGGTCACTTTGAACAAACTTCTTGTGTTGATGAAAGAGCTGAGTCTGCATATGTCCAAGTTTCTGAAAGTTACAGAGCACAAGTATGTGATACATAAAAGATGTTTTCTTGTCTCTTCTTGACAAATAGGTCTTTAGACTGTCAAAATTGAAAAATATGATTAAAACTGTAGCTTTTCACATTGATGAAATGAGACCAGACTTCATGATTATTGCGTGTTTGAGTGTTCGAGGGAGATATCTGTGACGTTTGGCAAGAATAAAGGAGATGCATAAGCTTCATAAATTTATTATGTAGCAATAAATTTTTTCTTAATTTAAATCAGTCAAAATCACAAATTGTTTTTTTAACAGATTTTTATAGATTTTTTCTATTAAGAATATAAAAACTAAACTGTAACTGCATAGTGTGAATATATTTTGTTTAAAATGGAAAAATTATAAAATTGAAAGATCCAGTTATTGAATATGTATATTTTATATTACTTTCAACAATTCAAACTAAACCATTAAATGTAGTAAAAAGTACTAAACAATGAAACCAAAAATTTTATATAAAATTACTTACATCAAATTTAAATTATAAAATTTGATCTTTTGAAAATTTACATTTGTGTACAAGTGGAGTACTGCATATAAACACACTTTTGAGCAGTTTAAATCATTTTCATTTGCATGTTCACTGTGTGTTTCTTGGCTACCACATCCGTGTGTATGAAGCAATAGGCAGCCAAGAGGAGAGTTCTCCATCAGAGGGGAGCACGTCACCACACGGGACTGTTGCGCTTGTGCCGTCCTGGAATTCACATGTGACTGGTTGGCCTTCTGGCTACCTAAGGCTTCTGCCCCCTCCTGTCTCGTTGGGCCTCCAGACTCTGCCCACCTTGGCTGTGACCAGAGGCTCGTCTCACAAACCAACATGGCACCCAAACAGAATGGACCACTGTTTGAAGAACACTCGGGGATCTGCGGACCAGGATGACTGGAGAAGAAAGAATGATCCATTCAAACATTGCAGTTCATGGGGAAAATCTCTAATAAGGAGCCACCCATAGAGACTATTTTCTAAAATAGTTTGGTCTGTGGATTTGTGAAGTGTAGGATGTGGGGCAGGAGATCATCTTTCCACCTGTTTTCCTGGTTGGTACAGAAACTGGATCTTTTTAATCAGGGAGCAGAAGGGAGGGGTAAGATGCATCTTATTACCTCTCTGTGCAATCATGACTATGACCCCAGCACATGATTATATTTCTACAGAAGAATAATAATTTTGAAAGATGGAGATTATATACTGAATATTTGTTACTTTTAAAAATATAGATGTAGAAATTCTTTTTTAAAAAAAATTCAAATATTTATTGATACATTATGAATACACATCATCATCACATTAAACATTGAGAGTTTGTACCAGAATATGACATGACTTGATTCTCATTTTTTTCCCTTCCCCCACCCACCCTGTAACCCCCACCCCCTATATACATAAGCTTTGTTTCCTTTTTTATTACTATCACATTCTTTTTCTCTTTGTTATTTACTCCTACACCCTCTTTCCTATTTCATAATATAAGCTATATATACTAGAATTCCAAATAGATGTACCTTCAGGACATCCTCATAAGTGAAATAAATAGGTCACAGATATGTAAATATCATATCTTTTCTCTGATATGAGAAAATGAAGATGTAAAGGAGTAGAGATTCTTTAAAGACATCGTGTTACTGCTTTTCATCAGAAATATTAAAACTAATTTGTAATATCTTCAACATGGATTTATACACAGTATAATGTCTTCTGTGCTCTATTGTAAGGAAGTCTCAAAAGCCTGATGCTTTGTCTCCCATTTAAATTACTTTCCTATTGCCAGTTACTAACCTTCAGCGATTGCTTTAATCATGAAAAGCAGCAGAAAATTATAATATGGATATATTGAATAACATTTAGAGACCCAAAATAGTACCTTGCCAAGCTAGGTGGACACACAGGAGCCAGATAAAGTATTGGAAGCATTTTTCTAGTGAGAAGACAGTGATTAATGTGAAATAATCACAAGTCAAATTGGGTTTGTTTTGTGCTTCTGTTTTGCAGTTTATAGGGTATTGCCCAGTTAGGGTGTATAAGCAAGGATCTTTTTTATTCAGTTCAAGCTGAATTGATGGTTTATGCAAGTGATTTCACAGAAAGACTTTCATAAGTAACATTCTCCACTGTGCACGATATAACATTTCAATCATTGTAACTAGAACTGTTCACAATGGAAAGTATATTTCAACTATTGATCGGTAGAGAAACCTTGATGTGAATACCAGTTTATAAAATGTATAAAATTTCCAGGGCATCATGGGGTGTCTGGATTAAGGACCTTAAAAACAAAATACCCAATATTCTTTTGTGTGTGTGTGTGTGTAGAGAGGAAGGCTCAGAACTTTGTTAAGTGATCAATACTGCTCAACTTTATTCCTCCTGATTTTTCTTTACCTACTTATTAAGCATTTTAGAATATAAAAGAGACACTTGTGATTTTAATAGCAGCTGAACGAAGGCTGAGCTAGAGATGATGAGACTAATAAATACAAAAGAACTCTTCATTTTCAAACACAAAGGCAGACTCTCTTTTCTTGAGCATTTCAAGGTTGAAATGGTTTTGATGGTCTCAGCAAGCTCCATCATTCACAGAATGGACTCTGATTGGGTTTTGCGCCTGGAAATTGATCTAATTTTATTGTTTTCCCTTAATGTTAGGATTTAGGACTTTTCTGAGCTAAATTGTATTTGTGTTAAAATCTCTGTGGTGGAGATGACTACATCACGCAGATTTTCGGGGTTGTTTTTTAGTATCACTTTCTTTTTCAAGGAGTGTACTGTATAATCACTGAACTCCTCTGTAATTACATGGCAAAGACTATGTAAATACGTAATTATGTTCATGCAGATTACTTGATAATTATACTTCCAGTTACCAAGTAATGAACGGAATAATCATCACGCACCTCACAGCTCCCGGTTTTTCAGCTTGGTCTTTGTTGTAGAGATGGAGCGAACTAGATAATTACTCTATGGTTACCCAGCACTTCCATTGTCACCAGTCAGGCGTTCACTGTGTGAGGATGTGGTTATTTTTCATGCTGTAAAATGGAAATCAGAGTGAGGCAGCTTTTTAAGGAAGTCTTTCCTCTCCTTTGTGGTGAGAATCCCGTGTTTCAAAGGACTGCATGGCCAGGCCCTGATTGCCTTATGCATGTACTGGAGCCAGACGGGCCTCTACACCTGCCCTTGCCAGGACAAGAGGAGCAAGAGGGAAGACAGAGGCCTCGGGTTCCATTGGTCGAACAGGAAGGACACACACGTTCCTCCTGAATCCAGGAGAACATCTCCAGCCAGCAGTGGCTTCTTCTTGTTGATGTAGCTCTCCACCGTGCGAAGCAGTCCTGGCCCTCTCTAGCTGGGGTGTGCTACTGCCTGCACCCCCGCCATCAGCTCTGCTTGTGCCCTTTGGGGCACCTGAGTACGTGTCCTGTGTCTTTCCCTTAAGCCCTCTGTGGACATCATGCCATAGTGCTGCTTGTCTGGCTTCCTCCTCCCTCACTCCTTTTCCTCTTTCTCTACTCACTCAGTCCCTTCCATCCTTCGCCCTCCCTTTTTCCCCAAGTGTTGGGGACTGAACTCAGGGCTTTCATAGTGACATGCATCTCTAGCCATTTATCGTTTTCAATTTTAAGACAGGGTCTCAATAAGCCATTAATTTGCCCAGGCTGGGCTCAAACTTGGGGTCCTCCTGCCTCAGCCTCCAATTGCTGTGATTACAGTCCTGTGTTGTGTTTCTTGTAGCTGTTCTCAATGTCTTCTCCATCAGCTGTCAGAACTGATTGGCCTTCCCCCTCCTGTTCTCCCAGTCCAGCATGGAGCATTTGCATAAGCAGCTCAAGCATGCATCTTTGGTGAATACATCAATTTAAAGACAGATAGGTGATACACTCATTACAAAACTGATTAGCAAATTTCCAAACCATTATGCTTTGCTATGACCATGCATGGAGAAATGTCCAGTGATCAAGAACATTCTCAAAAATTTCACACCATTCTAGTCTGCTAAGCAAACAAACAACAATTCACAGTATTTATTTTACAATTGCATTGCTCTGTTATATAGCTTAATGAAGTTCCAAGTATAAAGATGTAGTATCACATTCAAGCTTTCCCATCTCCCAGCTGACACTAACACACAACACATTCAAGGCACCATGACTGACACAGAGGCTATCCAAGACACATGGCATGCTCCAATCTTTACTAATTCTCCAGTCATGGTGGGAAAGGATCAGAGTCCCCTGAAGTGGGCTCCACTCTCCTGCTCAGTGCCACTGTGCAAGGCAAAAAGAGAGACACAGAAACAGATATACAGAGACAGATACAGACAGCCAGATGATGGGTACTCATGTAGTCACAGGCTTGAGCTAGCAAAGGTCCTGAACCTCAGAGCTGCTGATATTTATTGGTGATGTCATAGTTAGACTGAGGTGAAGGGGCTACCTAGAGGGACTGTAGAGTTGCTATGGATACACTATCGATGCAGGGAAGGCTTGTAGAGGAAGAGACAAAGCACTCTTGAATTAGGAACAGATCACACAAAATATGTGTTGTGGTTAATAATTAACCTTGTCTTTTTAGTAAAGAAGATTTTAACCCTGGGAATGGAATGTGGGTGGGAGTTGCTCTGACTTCAGCGCATAGGCTTTGGCCAGACTCACGTCAATACATACGCCAATTGCTGGGTTAACTCTTTACAGCCTACTGTGGGCATAATTCATGGGACGGCTTTCCACAGGAAATGGTCACACCCATCTTAAAACAGTCACACAGAGCAGAAGAAATGAGCAGCTACGGCCAGAAGTCCAGAGTCATGTTAGAGTTTTCCTCGTGGTGTTAAGCAATGGTTTATTTTAGTGGCTACTTTTCGTTTCTCAGAGTAAACTGGTCCGTGCCTAGTAAAACAAATCCATGCTTCATTTACTTGACCTCCATGAGAAGAATTTATAGTTAATATTACTCATTCATAAGAGTTATTGCAAAAATTATAAAGTGCACAATTGTACTCCTATACTAAGAAGCATTATATGGTAATAACCATTTTATTTTGTTCTCTTTTCCCATGTTTTTGGCTATCTGGGCACAGTAGCTTGTTCATAAAAGTTTTCTGTCGTTTTTAAAAAGACAATTTCATAGTATGACCATTTGATAAGCATTTGAAATTTGTATGAAGCTTTCTAGAATACTCTCATTGACATTTTAAGTGCAGGTTCATGAAGTGTCAAGTAATTGTAATAATGTCAAATAATTGTAATATTTCTTGATTTCAAATCATGAAATTGATAGTATATTAAAACCAAGAAGGTGTGGATGGATCAAAAGGAGAAAGAAATCCAAGTAGATATGAGACCTCAGTATGTAACATGTATGCTTAAATAATTAGGAAATGCATAGGACTGCAGTATTGATTATGCATGAAGTGAGCTATCGAGAGCTCATGGCTTGTTTGTGGAAGTGAGTCTGGCCAAAGCCTACATGCAGAGGCCAGAGTAACTCACATCCAAATTCTGTTCCTGCAACTAAAACCTTCTGACTAAAAGGGCAGGGTTCTAAGGACAGCCACATAGTTTGTCTATTCTGCTTCTAATTCAAGACTTCTTTGTCTTTCCCTTCATTGAACCTTGTTTATATTAATTTTCATGGAAAGCATATGACGGCATATCCCCTCACATGGTGCTGGCCTTTTACGTGGCTTGCCTTTACCTCAATTAATTATGCATAAAAATGAGTGGCGTGGACGCTCAGGCTTTTGTTGGTTGCACAGGCAGCGGTGGTTCTGGAACCCCACTTGCCGTCTTTTAGTTCTATCTTTAGTTTTTCTCCTCAGATCTGCTTTGTATACGGGGCAAGAAATAGGAACCCAACTGCAGGGGTCTCCAGGAAGGAAAAGACACTGGAGAGAGATACAGTCGGATCTTCACATCACTTCTAATAGCAGCACAAATCAGAGGCATCTGAAATATTGAATAAATGGAACAAAAACACACAGCTGAGAGATAAAACACAAGTTAAGGATTGAACGAAAGCATATTAACTGTGATGACAATAGAAAGATGGATGTTTGATTATGTACACGTGAAAAATTTATTGTTATAGTTTTATTAATATATAAAAGCAATCTAATTCAATAAAAAAGACTCACGATATGAAGGATAAAATAAACAAACAACTAGTTCATGGAGAAAAACCACACACATCCATGCACACAACTATTGAAAGGGCAAAAAGGTATTCTAAGGGAGGTACAGTTACAGAACAGGTTGGAGGACGTGCTTTACAGATGCCGTAAAGGGAGCCCAGTCATGCCTGACTGCCGTACCGGGTGGCAGCGGTGTGGCCTTCCTCTCCTGCTTCTGGTTGAAGCCGGAGCAGCATCGGCTGCAATTCAAGGGATGGAGAAATAGGGGCCTGTGCATGGCAGAGTAGCACCTAACTCATAGCTCTTCTAGTCCTTTTGTGTTTTGGTTCTTCATTTCACGCTGTTTACTTGTATTTGTATTTAACAGCTTTATCAGAGTTGATCCCTGAGCAGAGAGACTGAGAGAGAAGATTTGGATGAAAAGGACTCTTTAGTTTTACTTTTTTCTCTTTTGTCTCATGGAGTGTTTTTGTATTTATAGTATTCATGTTCTTTACAGTTAAGTTTTCTTTTTAAAGATAGCTGAATCTATACATGCTGATGTGGAACTACCTCCAAGAAGTAAGGTTAAAGAATAGCAAGATTTAGAGCTACATATACCTGAGCTACAATAAAAAACTACCATGAATATTTATTTTTTATAAAATTATTACAGTGAAAAGCACATTGCAATCGACCACACTTAGAATCCTCCCTTCATTTCGAACTCTTTCCTAAGTGTCTGTATTGGGCTGTCATAGCTACCTCAGTGCTGAGCTGATTTAAAATACGAACCTTTCCGGTCATTTTGACACTGGAAAAAGAATCAAAAGTCACACGGTGTCAGATTCAGCCAATAGGATATTCTGTAGTACTCTTACAAGACGGTCTTTCCTGTGGATAAGGCCTGGCAGCAACGTTCACTGCACCTTTGATCCAGACTCCTACAGACACTCAGGAAAGAGGGCTCCACATCTGCTTCAGAAAGTGGCAAGATGGTGGAACAAGTTGTTCAAGCTGACGGGCAGGGTTTGGGGGTTTGTGCAGTGTGTCTCATGCTCCAAGGGCTTTTTAGAATGTCAGCATTCACGGGGTGCTCTGAGTCTGTCTGTCCAACCACCTGTCTGGTCTCGGGTTCATTGATAAGTGGACCCTGACCCCTGTAGGTGTCTGTGGACATGTGGGCCCATCTGGCAGGGTCGCCCCGTGAACGTGCTCACACTGGCAGGCAGTGGCTGTGGGAGGAGTGGCCCAGGTAAGGAAGAGGACAGCGCACGGTGCTCCCTCGCTGCTCCTTCCTGTCTCCCTCGGTCTGCAGTTGGGATTTCCAGCTGTGTGCAGCGAGTGAGGGAGTGTGACGCTTTATCTTGGCAGTTTGCTGCTGGGCGCGCACCTCAGGGCAGATAGCGACCAGGCCGGTCTGACTCAGAGCCACAGCTCATTTAGAACCAGGTTGTGACACACATATGATAAGCCTCTTATCTCCATTCCTGGGAATGTAAGCTCGGTCTTAAAGTTAATTCTACTCCCTGCTTCTGGCTTGAGAAGTAAATTCAGGACTGCAACAGATTCTTGACAAATCCATGTTATAAAATCCAGTAACAAGAAAGGCATTTTAATCCCTGTGAATCTGCACTTATGGATTGAGAAATTCTTAGTGAGGACAGTCCCACTTGCTGAATGAACCCGAGTCCTGCTCGTCTTTGCCATTCTGGTCCCAGACAACTGGCAGTGTCAGAGTGAGGTGAGTAGTTTTACACCAAAGGGGACAGGAGGACATGGAACTCTTGTCCCAAGCCAGGAAGTCTTGTATGGTTCCCTGGAAACAACAAACAGACCTGACATAGTTAATTTTGAACTGGGAAAGGAAGCTGTCAAAAGACATCTACTCGCTCCACGCTTCTTCTTCCACGGCATGACCTGACAGTTCTGTGGAGACACAGATTCAGACTCTCTTGCCAGCCCCCTCTCCACCACTGCCCTAGTCTTTGTCTCTTTCTCCATTCCCTAGACATTGTGGTTCTTTTTTCTTATGATAATAGTGTTCATATGGAATCTTAAAAATCCCACTGGGGGATGAAAAGAAAGTCTTATTCCTAAAGGTAAGCTAAAAGCTAGGGGACAAAAATGGCAGGACTGGTAGAACTTGTCATACACAAACTGGATAAACCAAAATCTACTGAGTGGTCCCATGGAACTTTGTCCTTGGCTATTCTCATTCTCTGGATCAATCAAAAATGCAAGAAGTATTTACAAGTGACATATCCAATACTCTAAGATGCTGCAGCTGTTAGTCAAGTGGGGACATCCTAGGATACTGTGCTACAGTTCTTAGCCAGGAATCTGGTACAGAGTACAGTGAGCCATGAAGTACCCTGGAATCTGAGCTGATGTGTGTGTGTGTGTGAGTGTGAACAGCTCTTCGGGAGTAGTATTCCTCACTTCACTGAGCCACTTAAAAGAGGCAGGTGCTTACGACAGGCTGGTGCATTCTGCTGGAGTTCTTAATGCTTTATAATTACTTTTCATCAAATGAAATACTAGACTTTAATTGCTCGATGTCCTGGCTTGTGTTTATATGTCCCCACGGCTTTTCAGAGGTAGCTGAATCTAGAGTGTGTGATGCTGGGATTAAGGGCTTGTTATCACTAATCCATGAGATGTGAGTGAGTGATTGGTTTGGCGCTGCATTAACCATGATAATCTGGATAAGACAAAAGGGGCAGAAAGACGCTGTTATGGACCCTTGTTACTTTTGCTGCTATGTGGACACCTGGACTCTTTCCTCTGCAGTGCCACCCTGCCTCGGAGCCAGCTGACTATGGCTTTACAACCTTGAGCCAAATAAACCTTCCTTCTTTAACTTTTAGGTACTGGATATTTTGGGTGTGGGGTATTTTGTCTCTACAATAAGAGGAAAGTAAAACACTTGGATAAGTTAAAGTTCCTGACAAAAGTTATGAGTACTTCCGCAGTGTGTGTAGGTGGCTGTATTACTGATATAAAGCATTATTTCCTTTTTGTGTGCAATTCAGCTCTACGTGGTGAGAGCTATTATTTGTCGTAGGAACTATTTAGTGCTATTACTTAACTGACCAATTCTGTCTGATGGAATTCAGACACAAAACAATCTGTTTTGTCACTTGTAGGGGCAATTTGAATATAAAGCAAAAATTGTTCTTAGGCATATTATGGATGACAGTAATAATCTCCATTTGTTTTTCATATTTTTCAAACTTTGTTTTAGACATTCTTAACTTATGGTTTGAAAATAAGAAAATCTTTCAGCAGTAGTCCAACTCACTGAAACTCTTGGACTGAGTATCTATGAGATATAAAGTGGTGGCCCCGTTCCACACAATAATTCCAGTATTAGAAGAATCTCAAAGGTAGATCAGCCGAGATAAGCCGGGCTATGCTGTAGCAATAAATAGCTTCCAGCATTACTAAAAAGGAATGAATTTTTTTCTTCACCTTCCACATCCATTCTGACATGTTCACTGTTGAGCTGTCCTCCACTTCCTATCATTGCAGGGATGTGGGCTAGTGGGGGCTCCACTGCCTGTAATGTCACCCACCAGTGACACTGTCCAGGCCATAGGAGAACAAGCAAAGCACACAAAGACTCTTCATCATTTCCATCAGAAATACGTCCTATTCTTACAACAGATGCCACAACCTTATGAAGCGGCCTTTGTGGAAATGTGGCAGAAGGGCACATATGACTGGCCTTGCCTGCATTCGAGAGAGGGACAGTTGGTTAAGTAACATGGGTGAGAGCAGAGGCCAGCATCTGAGCAATAGGAAGCATTCTGAAGGAAGATATTATTATCAATCAGCAATCACTGGAAAATAAGAGAATGCTGTCAAACTTCACAGTGATGTAATGACAGAGAGTATATTTAGAAGATCATGAAGATTTTCCAGTTTCCAATGTAGAAATTAACTTATCCGTGCTGGGCATATTGGAAGGCTCCTCAAGACATGGGAGTGACCCACCGTTTTCCTTCTGGACTCCGCCCACGTGGCCCTGCCCCTGTGCCCAGTGGCTGGCCTGGCTGAGTGTGGCAGCTGAGGCGCTGAGGCAAATGCACTGCTGCCCGTCAGTCTTGAATCCTAAATTGCCTTTGTCTGTTCAGAGATGAACCTGATACTTTGCAACTTGATTTCTAATTTGCACTTACTCAAAATCCTAACATCTCACCTTAGAACTCCAGCCTTTTGTTGACTTATGGCATCTTAAATAACCTGATGGACTCTGAAAGATTTTCCATTTCTCAAGATAATTTTTTGTATGTTGGTTCTTATAAATGCACTTCAAAATAAAGCTACTGGTTTTTGGAAGTGTTTAAAATCATTCTCAACAAATTGTGCTCTTTAAAAAGTTATTTCTAAAATATATCATCCTCTGTAGACACTACTGGGTATCATAGAGTTGTAAAACTATGTGGTAGATTTTTAGTCTTAAGGGGCCTTGGCTTATGCAGAAATTAAGAAAATATTTTTAGAATGACTGGTAATATAAGATAAAAAACATTGCCTTTTTATTTTAAGATTGTAGATTTAATATAGAATGAATACAATTCTGAGATAAAAACACAGACACACACATTTCTTCAATTTTCACCAAAAACATTCCCAGGGCAGAGTTGAAACACTCTTCTGGTGGAGGCAAAGTAAAGTGGAGACAATGCTCAGAGTGAAAATCCTCACGCATCTGGGTTGTTTTTAAGGCCGTGGCTAAGGAGAGTGTAACCCAGCGTGGCTTTTGTTTCCTTTACACCCATCTCTGTTAAGTCTGTCATGCTTTCTGAGAGCTTGTTCGTCCCACTTTGGTCTGAAGGGGTGGGTCTCATTCTCCTCTGTGGTTCCAGACCCTGGACCAAAGTGTCCTCAGAAGCCCAGCAGAGGAAAGCCTGTGGCATTGCTGGCGCACTCTCCACTGCAGTCCAGATGTGGCTGCTGTCTGCACAGATGCCCTGCGGCCTAGAAGAAGCCGCCCTTTCCAGGACTTTCATGGAAGAAGTATAGCCAGGGTGGGATTTGCCACAGCAGCAACCTGGGGCTAGAGCTTCCTGGAGGCTCAGTGGAATCACCACATTTGACAATGTCTGAAGAGGGTAGAGAAGATTTTTTTTTTTTTTTTTGCAGGGGGGTTGGTGTTTAACTTTTAAAATGTTTCTTGTGAGCACATTACTGGTTAGAAAATTGCCAGTCATGAGAGACACCTTAAAATCAGAATTAGATAAAACTAAATAAGGTAAGGCAGTGAATATGCTTTACAAACTTTTAGAATGCAGTTGTTTATTATTTAATTATTTGATTTACAGTTCGGTTTCATATCTCTTAACTGTGAGCAAAATGAATCTTCCACACATGAAAAGGGCCATTTACAAGGCTCCAGTATGCTATGATAGCCAAGTCTATCATCAAGCAAGAAATACCATTTCAGAGCTGGGGCCTGGCCAGGCCATTGGTGGCATTTTTCAGGCTGTTGACCAGTGAGAAGTGGGGAACACAGGCCTCTGGCTGTGTTCAGAGCAGAACTGGGGCCACTCGGTAAAGCGAGGCAGAGACTAGGGCCTGCGGGTGCTGATGTCCAGGAGGCTGAAGCTCCCCAGGGAAGTTGTAGAAAGTGCTAAAGATGCTGGATGGGAGCCTAGCTGGGTGGGAAGGATCATGGTTCTCCAGGCGATGGGCGGGGGCGGGGAGAAGACGGATGCCCAGGCAGCCGGGTCTGTGCCCAGGGGAGCCCTGTGGGCACAGCCACCAGACACTTCACCTGGGTCTCACCCAGATGGAAGAACAGTGGGTCTTACAAATCACCATTGTCTCCAGAACATGAGGCACACAGGGCCATGCAGGGTACCGGCGATGTCTTCACTCTGAAGGCCTCAAGGCACCAGCGATGAACCTACACTGACCTTACATGGGGCCACAGCAAAAGGCCATTGTTGTGAGCAGCGATGGTGACACATTAGTAAGTGAAGCCTCTACTCAAGGGAGACTGTCACCAACTAGCAGAGGGGATCAGCAACAGGGAGACTTCAAGGAAGACAGGATCCTCCCTGGGACAGTACAAAACCATACTCTTGCCATATTTGTGTCCCCATCACATATTTTCATCACATGCCATGGTTATCCTTTTGAGATTAGAAAGTTCCATTGAGGATTTTATTTTAAACCTTGGGAATATAAGCCGCAGTCCTGTAGATCTTCATTGTCTTAGTTACTGTTCTTGTACCTGGGATATCATACCTGATACCCACAATTTAAAGGTGGAGACGTGTTGTTTGACTCACATTTCAGTCTTTATGTGGTCAGTGGCATGATGGGAATGGCCTGGCGGAGGCGTGGCAGGCATGGAGCAGAGGGGTCCAGAGAGGCCTCACAGCCACAGTGATATCTTCGTTCAGCCAGGCCCCTCCTCTTAAGGCAAGGGAAGCAAGAAAACCTCATAGTCCTCCAGAGGTCCTGCTTATGAATGCACAAGGCTTAGAGGGACACAGAGTTATAAACCATAATATTCATCCACAGAATCACTCACCCATTGTTCCAGTTTTGTAAGGGAAGAAAGAACAGTTGGAGTTGGGAGGTTCACTACTTCTCTATGGTTTTTAAAGAAAACTTGGATCACACATGAGTGGCCCAGGCTGAATGGGAACAATGCCCGCGTATTGGCAGGGTTATACCTATGTCTGAGCTTCGGTAAGCTGAGAGCGTGGGAAGAGCGTTCAGTCAGAGTGCAGCTGCGGGCAGAGCTGTGGTGGCTCACTGGGGCACATGGTCCTGTAACTGGGGTCACAACCACGGGCTCTTTTGTCCCTTCTGCTTCTTCAGCGCTCCAGATTATACTCGGGACCATTACAAAGGTCACACAGTTTGGTTAGTTTAAGGCACGCTGGCTAAAAGAATCACCATTCTTAAGAAAAACAAAAGAAAATATTGATTTATAATATGTTCTTGAAACATTCCGATGGTAGATGAGGAAATAAAAGAATATCCAGCATTGTGAGGAAGGACTGTGCATTTGAGGGACCTCAGACTGATGTCCAGAGAGGGAGCATCACTGTCTTGGAGCAGTGGCTTACAGTTTGCTGCTAAAGCTGTCACCACTGAGTTAGTGTCCGTCACCACTTGGTGTCACACCCTAGGAGAGTGACTGGCTGGAAAGGGTGGCTGGTTCTGCTTTTACCCATCAGGCAGGTTCTTAGGTTAACTACTTTGGGTAGCAGGTACAATGGTTAGATGAAGTCGCATTATTCACCTGAGTTAGGGTGCCTATGACGAGTAACCAAGTGTCGTTTGTCAGAAGGCCACTTTCTGCACTTTGGGGTGACCTTTCTTTTCAGTGTCTTCCCGAGGAAGGAAAAGTGAAAGAAATGCTGGCTGGCGTTCCCATGCTGCTGTTGCTACCAGTCCCCGTTGGGGCATCTGCAGTGCCCCCCTTTCCCCCATGTGGCAGCTTAGTCTCTATCACTCAGAAGCAAAGCCGGCCAGGGTCACTGCAGGGAAAGTGTGCAGATTAACTGAAGATTTTAAAAAGCCCCAGACAGGTGCGATGAATCCTTTGAACGTGTGCATCTTCCTGATAGGGCAGCCGGCCTCCTGAGGGACATTGCGCCGGGCTCTGCGTACCTGATAAGAACGGTGCATTACAAAAAGCAATGAACTTAACGACCCAGAAATTATTAGTGGAAATTAATACCGTCTCCAGGAGACTGAGGGTCCTTGCCACAGTACTGGAATGTGAGAAGCATTCCCTTATATTCAAGATGTCTTTCACTATAACACACGAGTCTGCATTTGGTAATAGGAATATGAAATATTTGGTTTTGAAAAAGCAGAGTCTTTTTGGAACTGGTCGGGCCTTGCATAGCAATTGTGAGGTTTCAGAGATAAATCCACTCTTGAAATCTTCACCTCTGTCCTCAGCCACTACATTCTATTTGGCAGTACAGTCTTGAGTTCCAGAACTGGCCTCTCAGCAGAGGGAAGTTTCGCTGATAACTGGACACGGCTGTGGTGGGAATGCAGCACCGTCGAGCTGCTGTCCCTCATGTGTCCTGCTCACACTTGCTCGTTCCATCTGTTGGAGATGGCGACAAGGGGGAAGGAGACAGAGTTGAAACTTGCCCAAGTCTTCCCCTTAGTGCCGGTCTGTGGGCAGCCGCTTCCACCACCAAGAGCTAAGCAGGAGACATAAAGTCTATTTTCTGTGCTGGCGCTGGAGCCAGGCATGTTCTCCATGGCACAGTGTCATAGAATTTAGGGTTAGATAGAAGCATCAAAAATATTAATAATAAAAATGCTTTAAGTTAGGAAAAAAGAAATTTTGATCGAAGCTCTTCATAGTATAAAAGAGATATACCCAAGAGAGAGCCACAGTGGGCTAACCAAGGCTACACGGCTGGCTGCTGGTAGAAGTAGAACCACCACCACCACCACCAAACCAGACTTTTCTCATTACATCATCAACTTTTATTACTTTAATTTCTTTCTGGAATCCTAACCTTACCCAAGTTTCAATTAGCTTTTCTAATAAGGTGTTCAAAATTATTTTTAAATGGTAAGTGTGGGGACAGGATTTGATAAGAAGCTCTGTCGGCCCTTCGTTCTGGAGCCTCTTCCAGGGTGCACGTGAAACACTTCGTCCCCAGCTTCAGTGTGGTGGGCAGGTTGAGGGACCTCAAAGATTTCTCCTTCTCTGTTGATTCCAGGATGGTTGAGACCTGCAAGCCCAGGACAGGATGTGGTTTGTTTATCATCCTATTCAGTTCATTTCTTCATCGAGGAATTTTGTGGGTTCTTGTAGTAGCCTGTATGGAATAGGACCAAGTTTCTCACTAAGGAGTCTGAAGAGTGCCTTTGTCAAACAAAATTAAGCCAACATATAATTGTCATTTACTTTATTCTTATGGAAATTGGACATTAGCATGTGTATAATTGATCTGAAGTCCAGATGCATGAAAGACACCAATCTATGTATCTGTGGGATTTTAATCTAATTACAAGGAGCTCCATATGTTATTACTCAAAACTTGTTTTCACTTAAAATTTTTTTTAATTACAAGAAATGTTTTTTATTCCATGCCCTTCCCTGGCCTGTAATCATCTCTTTCTTTTTCCCTCAAATGACCAGAGCAGTCACTGGGCTCTCTAGGGCCCTTGAACTGAGCACTTATTCTTCTAAAATTCATCAACACGGCGTCTGTTGCCAAGTGGAGGAGCCAATTCTTGTCTCCATGCTGGAGGAAATGTTTTCCTCGCAGCGCCGTTGGCATGGAGGTGAAGGGCCTGGAGCTTAGACTGAACCCAGCGAGCAGCTGCAGTTGGAAACAGCATTCAGAATCGAGGCGATCTGCGTTCGGGGAACTCGAGCAGGAGCACATGGACCATTGCACAGGCTGCTGCATGGGTGGCTCCAATGCAAAGCAAGACAGTACGAAGCCCACGCGTTTCAGTAGCACAAAATATATGTAGATTAGCTTCCATATCAATACTTTTTTACTAATAGCAAAATCAAATTCAGAACTTAGGACAAACATTAATTGCAGATGACCAGTAAAATATTTCAACCTTTTAAGAATATGTGGATTTATCAGCCCCTTAATTGTGATGCCTATTACTTCTGATATTTACAGGTTAGATAAGAATCCCTTTTTTCAAAAGAGACACTTAAAGGAAGAAGTAGAAAGGAGCAGTTACATTCTGGTTCCACATGAAGTTTGGGGTTCTCCTACACACTGGGGACACTTCTAGCTGTGTTTTGTGTGTAAGATGGAGAAGGTATGGTTCTTTTGCTGCATGTTAATATTCAGAAAATATACACTAAGCAACATGGGAAAATCTTCATGCATATGCATAATTCTGTAAAAGGTGCACAGATGCTTGTTTTATAGCTTTTCCTTGCTTTTATGGTTTTGGGTGGCAATAGTCTAACCTGGTTTTATTAGATGCTGCTAAGGTTTTCTAAGATAAGTGAATTAGTGTTCCCTTTCTGAGTACACAGATGCTTAAAATTACTTTCATTTGGAAAGGGCAGATTCCCCAAGGCAAGAGCGGCCCTGGCATGAGAGATGAAGGGCTGCACAGCAACCGTTCACCGCTCTAGGACCTACGTAGTTGAAAGTGCATGCTTGTGTGTGTGTGTGTGTGCCTGTGTATCTGTGCACACACACACACACGTATGTGTGTGTGTGTGCATGAATATCTGAGTGAAGAAAAAATTGTTCCTTTCTGGCACTATATCTAACAAACAATTTTCATAATAGCTTTTATATGAAAATTTTATATTCTTATGACTAATTTAAAAAAATCTGCTTTTGATCTTCACATGGATCACACTGAATATAAACTTTTTAGAGCAAATTATTTAAAAAAATTTAAATCAGCTACTGGACAAAAGTTTCTAAATTCCAATGTCTCTGAACAATTCTTACACTACAGACTGAAGAAGTCTACAACAGCACGTGTATCTGCTCTGAAATCACCCCTCCTCAAACCTCCTTATCTCAGAAAATGATCCCCAGGACCTGTTCCTACATACTCTGAAGTGTAAAATTTGTGAGTGTACAAAGTAGTTATTTGATGGCGTCTTGTTGGATGTGAGCAAAAACATGGTTGCAACTTTCAGTATAAGATTCTTCTGACAAATAGTTTTCGGGGAAAACAGAAAGTTCACTAGAAAGTTGTTCATAAACAATGGCACTGATTTGCAAGTATTTAGTGTTATATACAAACTTTTTGAGAATCTACCAAGTGTCAGATACTGTTCTTTGAATTTAAAACAGCCTCGAACAAGCAAAGCAACGTGAATGAATGAATGAATGAATGGGATCTCGTCAAGAAACGTCACTCCTGGAGCTCCTGTTAAAGACACATAAAAAAAATGTGCAAAATCATTCTGTTTTTAAGACATTAAGAATGTTTTATTTTTGGTAGAATGAAATTTTAAAAAATGTAAAAAATAATCCAGAGCTCTCTATAAGCAAATATGAGCTAGCTTGGTTATGCAATATGCACATGTATTAGGAATTCAGAACGCATGAAATAATGTGCCAGGCTGGGCGTCATTCTTCAAACAAACACACTGAGAACTGGTTGTGTACATTGCATACATTCACACACTCTCCCATTGCGACATTTCTTGTTTCTTTTGTTTGGCACGTGTTTGTTGTGTCTTTTCTGTGGTAGGGCTGGGCTGGATGTGGGGAACGAAGCAACTCCTTCATGCAGGAGTCATTGTTTCCATCATAGGGCCACTTTCTGAGTCACATCTGCTTTTCACACGCTGGCACTTTCTTTAGCTTGTAGATGAGCACTGTGACTCCTATGCATGGTCACAACTGCAAATCACCATCTGCCCAGCAACCCCGCTGGAATTAGGCTCCATCTCTCAGGACTGGGACAGCCTGTGTCTTAGACATGCTGCCTTTTGGGTATGATACATGGTCTAGGCCTTGCACGTTGGCCTCATTGCCAGAGGTTGAGGCGTCCAGCTCACCCACCCACTTGCTATGGTTGACAGAAGTCAGAGAATTAGCCTTAGGCTAGGGATGGTCCATGGTAGTCCTACCTGGCCAGGTTTCAGCTTTCTCTTCCATACAACAGAGGACATAAGAGATTTGGGAGAGCTCTAGGTTCCTTTCACTCTTACCTTTCTCCAGACAAAAGAAAATATAAGCCTGGGAACTATCTAGAGAGCCCTAGATAGACTATTCTCTGCCTTATTTCTAAGATCACAAGTTGCTACTTTCAAAAATTCAAATACCTTTTGTTATGAACTGCATGTGTGTCGGTAGAATAGCAATTGGACAGAGAGGTAGGTTCCAGTCAGAGCTGTATCAGTTATTAGCTGTGTAACTGAGGCCACACTATTCAACCTTTCTGAGCTTCTGAGTCCTTCCTTGGCAAATGTAGGTAGTAATCATCGGTACTGAGCTCAGTGGGGAGGCTGTGAGAATGAAATGAATTGAGTGTATGTTAAACTCTTACTGAGCAGGGTGCTCAACATGGAAGGTTCTCGATAGCATCTTAGTCACTGTTATGATCAGAAGGCTGCTGGGAATGTTTCTGTGTCTTGGAGATTAGCTTGAATCTTTAACAGGCAGTGCAGCTCAATTTCTCTGTAACTCCTTATAAATCCCACCCTACACTGTCTCTTGGTTATGATGCCTTCTTTTCCATCTCCTGTGGCTCGAATTGCCCTCTGTGGCTTGAGTTGTCTCAAGATTCTGAGTACCTGCAGAAAGGCATTGCTTGGGTAGGTATTTGTTATCATGAAAAGACCATGGAAGCATACCTTTTCTTCATCCTTCCACGAAAGAGGTGAGCCCTTGGATGTGACTACAAACCAACCAAAAGTGGAGTTCTCGCTGTATATTTGTTCAAAAAACAGGCATTTGAGGTTCCTGGGTTGAGTGGTTGGTTTTGAATTTTATTTTCTCCAGGACTAAGATTTATTTTTGGATCACTATCAGTTCTTTGTAAATAACAAATAGGTAGTCGATGGGCCTTTAGTCAAAATTTTTTTTATGAATAAATGATCTTTCTTGTTTATGCATGTGCAATTGGGGTTCATTGGCTGAAATCTTTCTTCTTAGTAGAGTATGAACATTCCATGAGGGGGAAATAAACTTTCTGAGCATACTTCTTTCACATTTTTGCTACATGCTGCACAAGATATGATGCACATTCCATACATAGTGTATTTGTCCTGTTGTGAAGCAAGAAACATGCAAGTGAGCATGGAGAAATATTCCTCTTTGCTCTACGTGTTGTGGGCTTCATGTAACTTTCAGTGACACCGTCAAATTGAGCAAAAACAGGGCCATGCTCTGCCCTTTCTCTGTAGGCGTAGTTTCCTTCTTTAAAAGCTAACTCTTCATATTCCTCTTTATTTACATGATTTTTCCCTCTGATTTTTGATAAAAGTAAAAATTTGAGGGATGCTGATAATTTTTCTCTATTTTCTGCTCATGATGGGCTTGTCTACTTCACACAGAAAAACATCATTTTATATTCATTCTGTGATTTTTTTTTTTGGTTGGCTTATCCAAAATGTCAGTGAATATTTTTTTCTTTTGAAAGCAAGGCAGGTATCAGTGATTTCATGTCTTTGTTTGAAATGTCTCTTACATATCATGTGGGAGTGGGGTGGATGAGTGATCCCCTACAGTCCCCATCTCATCATTTTTCTTTCTTTTCTGATGCTTTTGTAGAACTTCAACTGTACCTTCACTGGTCCTGGCAGACCAACATTTTAATTTCATGTTTTCCAGTTGGAATCTGCTCATGTTTTACACTGTTGGCATTTTTAACTGTAGAATTTACTCTTTTACCTGTATTACTACTTGTCAATTCTACTTTGAGACGCCATCTTACTTTTTTGTTAGTCCATGTTTGTAATACACAATGTTGACTTTCCCGTGGGTAACATACCTTGATTCCTTTTTCTCCCACGTTCCTCCCCTCCTTCCTCTCTCTGAGTCTTTTGACCCTCTTCCTCTTGGAGAAAGATCTGTCTCCCGACTTCCTATTATCTTTTATTTTCTTTTTATTTATGCTTCAGGTTTCTCAAATGATAGAACCCTTGAGCTATTCTGACTTGTGTATCAGATTGTTGGTGCAATGTAAACTGCACCATCACTATGGAAATCAGAGTGGAGATTCCTAAAAAACCCTGCAATTAGGGATTTCATTTAACCCCACTCTCCCTCTTCCATGTATGTTCTTGAAGGACTTAATGTCATCAAATTACAGTGATACATACATACATAGTCATTTTTATAGAAGCACAATTCACAACTGCTAAATCTTAGAAGCAGCCTCTATGTCCATTAGCAGATGAATGGATAAAGAAAATGTGGCATTTATACAGAATGGAGATCTACTCTGCCATAAAGAAAGATAAGCTTGAGTCATCCATAGGAAAATGGATGCATTAAGACAGTGATATATGTACTTTGAAGGTATATTTTTAGAGTAACAATTAAATGCAACTAAAAAATGTGAAGTGTCTCCTGCAAGTGATATGAGATATTGAGAGCACGTGCTCTATAATATCCACCAGAAGCTGACCAGCAGAGCTGAACCATTTCTGTATATTTGTATGTGTGTGAAAATCTTTAAAGCCACACCAACTCTAAGTGATTTAAAAAGACTTATGAGAAAATCATAGTCATCTTTATATTTAGGTTTTTGTAGTATATGCCTGTGAACAATAAACTTTAATAACTGCTGAACCACCTGTGAGCATTCCGTAGACTGTGGGTGTCTGTCCTGTCACCTGACCTTTCTGGTTGTCTACTCTCCAGCCTGATTCCTTTACTTCTAATCTTGCAAGCTCTACCACTGGGCAAAAGCTCAAGGAAAGTTAGATTGCTGAAGTTATAAACCTTACTTCATATCATAAACACGGGTAGGTAATGAACTCGCAAGTCCAACACACCTGTGCTGAGGTGTGCATCCTGAGGGCTTTGTCACTGTGCTCAGACACCCACATGGTTTGACATTCCTTGCCTGGCGCAGTCTCAGGTGCCTTTTGAACCTGAATGCTGCTTCTTTTGTGAAAATATGCATACTAACATCTAAATGTTATTCTACAGAACTTAAATTCACTCAAGTACCTACTTATTAAACATGCATACTGCTGTCTACTGTTTGCAGCAATAAGCCTATGAAGTCAGGCCTTGTTTCGACTATTTGTAGATGAGGAAGCTGAGGAATAAAGATACTGACTTGCCCCAGTTCATCCACCCAGAGGTGGAAGCCAAGGGTTTGAGTATGTGTTTGGAGCTATTCTCTGATGCCAGGTTCATGCAATAGACTTTCCGAGGGTACATGTGACAGATGAGAGCTTGGGCAAGAAATGAGAGAAAGGAGACAAATGCCTCTGAAATCAGAACGGCCATGTGAGATATAAGCAGCGACACAGATCACTGTGAGAATCTGGAGTGGCACCTGTGAGTGGTTGTAGCTGGCTCCATGAGGCTCAACAGCCACGGAAACGTAAGAGGAGCTGTCAGGACTCTTCAATTGACCATCTTATTTCTGATGCATTTTCTTTAATAAAGAAATTACCTGGTGTAAGTCATCAGTTATCTCATAAAAGAACAGTCCTGAAACTAACAGTAGCACTTGGACAACATTCTCACCACTGCCTCATAGACTAGAGCCTTGTCTCACTATTGTCTCAGGAGACTTGTCTCATGCTCACACTGGCATGTGCAACCTCATGGAAAGTGACTTTGGCCTGATATTCAGAAAAGCTCTATGATGACAAACTAAAGGGTGTCATTTTTCAAAATACCTAAAATTGCAACTACCGAGCTATTAAATGAACAGAATTTCCCTTTGGGTAGGAATTCTCCTGGGAATATATGTTTGTATGTTGATATGGTTTGGATATGGACTGTCTCCTAAAAGGCTCATGTGTTCAGAGGTTTGCATTTGAGAAGAGGACTGGACCACAGGGTGACACACTCATCAGTGGATTTATCCAATGAGAATACATAGCTAAATGTGCTGTTAGGAGGTGGGACCTCACTGGAAGACGCAGGTCAGCAGGTGATGATCCAGAGGGCCCTGCCTTCTCTCTCTGCTTGCTGGTTGCCATGGCTTGAGCAGCTGTCCCTGCCACACCGTGTCCCCATGGCCTACCTGGCTTGGGGTCAACTACCTATGAACCAAATCTCCAAAGACTGTGAGCCCAAATAAATATCTTTTTAAGTTGTAGATGTTGGTTATTTTGTCCTGGGAGTGAGACAGTGGTTCAAATATATGTGCAAAGTGTGTATGTAGTCTGTCTATATATGCATATTTTCATATTCACTGAAGAAATCTTCTGAAAAAGCTATTTTCATTTTTTCAAAAAAATTTAACCAATGTAATTCATTTCAGAAAATATCTTTGCCTTTAATAAAGTCCTCTAAATTAAAACTCCAAAGGATAATTTTACTTTACGTAGTTTGGTTTTTCCTTCACATGAAATCAAATCAGGTGATCAATTTCATATAGATTAAATTTGAAATGGCTCTACCAAGTGACTATAAGTAAGTATGCCAAGTATATCATTGAATGCATAAGCCAGGAATTCAGAGAAGCCTGGACTAGAAATATGAAACCAGGTGTCGTTGGTGTGTAAACGTCCCTGAGCTCTGTGGCTGGATTAGATGACTGAGAAATTGTTTCGTAGGATTAGTGGGCCATGATCCACAAGAAGATGCTGTGAGTCAGACTGGACAAACTGTTGGTAAGTGCTTTGGTTTAGAACATTATTTGTTCTCAAGAAAACATTCCTGCTTTTAACTGCAAAAATCTGTAATTTTCATCGTGGCTCTTGAAGGATCTTAAAGAACATTAAACAGTTTAAGTATTTAACCATATTTTGAAAGTGGCTAATGTCTCTTAAAAGAATATATTTGATGTTCTCAGTGAGAGGAAGATGATCAAAAACTTATTCGGTCTCATTTTAAAAAACACATTGCCAAATGAATTAATAGTAAAACTGGTATTTGAATTTTTGTGCAAATTCTACATCTAAATTATAAACTTCTAAAGATGCTTGGATGCCATGTAACACTGGTGATTTTGATACCTGTGGGGAAAATAAAGTTTCAAGAAAGCAAATAATTTACCTACAAATACAGTAACACAGATGAAAGTACTTTATCCATGACAAAGCCCGGGTTATTCACATTTCTTTAAGCCACCAACTGGTCAAAGTAAAATGTCGTCCCGTGTAGACCACCCATCACCTGCCAAAGGCGCATTTTGATTATCTCACATGAATGGGGCTCTCTTAGGAAGTGAAACAAAGGCATGGCTTGTCGGGAAGTGGAAGAGCTTTTAGGTTGGAATCCAAAGCAGCCATGAAGTTGGAGCACGAGGCTGCGTTCTTTCTAGACTAGAGACAAGGACCTGAGCTGTACAGAGTGGACGAGCTCTCAGGAGGGAGGTCAGCTTAGGGTGAGGGCAGAAGTAAAGGTCAAGGGGAAAGCTCTTCTGGAGAAAGAACTCTAGGTTCCCCTGGCTCTAGATGCATGCAGAGCACAGAGTCCAAGAGGGGTGCTGACTTGAATCCTGAGCTCTCAGAGGAGGCTTGATTGTCTGCGTTCCAAGTGAGGCTATGCCTTAGGACCGAGGAAGGGACATAAGGGGTCCAGATACTGTTTCTGAGGTTCCCCACTGAGGGACGGCTGGAAGTGGAGAAAGGCCGAAGCTGGGTCAAGCCCCTCAGACATCCCCCCTCCTCCTAGGGCCCCCCGAAACTGATTCACTGCCTGGATTTGTCAGGGGGAGCCCAGTGATTGAATGACAAGCTCACCTGGACCCACAGCCCTGCAGGTTCGGATCTTGGTGAGCCGCCTTCTGTTACCTCTCATTTTTCTTCTCCCCAATGGGAATGATATCCATTCCTTCTTACTTTGTGAACATGTTGTGTAGATTAACATGATGGAGTCTGAAAGGTGCTATTTAAAGGTAATATGTCATTAAAGTATTATCATTCTTGCCGCTGGTGATTACCTAGATAGCTTTAGATCACCTGGCTGTTTCCGGGACTCAATTTTCATGGTCAGGTGCTATTTCTCTTTCCAAAGACATCGCATTTCTTTGTCACATGGTATGGACTTGGTCATTTTGAGCTCTGGAGTCATGGTCATACGACTTGATTTCTCCTGAACTAATTCGGAGTTGTGGCAGCATAAAAAAATAAAAGGAGGCACAAGGTGACTGAATAGAAGGAATTTTACCTTGTCCATAAATTTTTATTTTGGAGACAGCAATATGGACAAGGCTGACTTAGAGCGTGATGTCACCACGTAGCTATAGAGACGAGGAAATAGGAGACGTCTGCCCACGCTGCCAGCCCACCTGCAGGACACATGTTGGCTCGTGTCCCGTCCCAGCTTTTAAAGCTCTGCCATTTCTCACAGGGCTCTCTTATTCAGCGTCCGTCACCAAGGTTCATTTCTGTTCTCATTAGCACATGTTTGCAGGACTTAACGATTACATTCATCATGGCGGTCGCTGTATGGACCTAATGAACCTTAGTTCTTTTTACTCCCTTCTTTTCCTGATCTCTTGGTCCCCTTCACATTTGCAAAGGATCCATCTCCCTATTTTCTACGATTTATCCTTTATTTTACTCTTGTTTATATTTTAGGTTTCTCATGTAAAAGAAACCATGTGATCTTTAAGCTTGTGTGTCTGAGTTACTTCACTTGACATTATGGCCTCAAGGTGCATCCGTGAGTTGCTTTTGTAGACAGCAAGACCGCTGTTGTTGGTACCATGCTGGAGACACGCAGGGCCCTAAGCACACAGAGCTGTGAGTGACGGACTGGCCTGCAACTTCCCCGGGTTCTCCAGCTCAGCTCTGTACATGGGTCCCCTCCTTAGCCACGGCCAGCCTTCCTGTCACGGGGACTGTGTGACTGTACATGGAGCGGCTGCCTCCCTCCTGCTCCACAGGACAGTGGGAGCCCTCATCTTTGTGCCGGGCCAGGCTGCCCTTGTTTATCATGGTGTTCAAATTCTTATCATTCCCACATCCTCGGTTCCTACCATGAGCAGAAAAAGGAGAGCTGGGCCTTCCAGCTGTTGCTAAAAGCTTTACCACGGCCTCTGGAGATGAATGTGGGGTGACGCTGTGCAGCTCCGCATTTCTTGGTGGCTGTTCGCGTTTCCTTGACCGTTCTGTATGCTTCTGGCCTGAAAAAGCTTCCTCAGGAAATGACCTTGTTTTATGGATTGTTATTGTAAATGAAATCAGTGTCAAAGCAAACGATGCGTGGGCCCTCGCGGGAGTATTAATGACTGTGCAGGGTACATTTCCAGTAAACAGCTACTGGTGAATAATCCAGAAATGGGAACTAGTAAATGAAGCGACATGCAGTCAACACTTTCCTGGGATATTTTTGCAAACGCCCTCCTTCCCTCATGGAAGCCTCATGTCAGTGAATGAACACTCACTCTTTGGCTTAATTGGCACGCTCACTTACCAACTGTTGCTCATCAATTAGGATTCAGGGAGCATTTCTAAAAATCTGCCACATCTTCCGTTTTTAGCAGGCGAGAGTTGGTTGCAGGAAACCCGAATGCTCAGTTGTGTGGTGTCACACCAGCTGCTGCAGGCTGCTATTTATTAGAAAATTGTTAGGATATGTGTGCTTCTAAAACTGTCTTTTCTCTTCTTAAAATATGCTGTTGTTTAAAAAAGGTGCGGTTTATGCCCTCCGAGGGAACACTCTGTCATCGTAATCTGTGGCAACCTAAGAAATAAGAAACCTTGGCGTCCCTCCTCATGTCCTTGAAGCCCTGTCCCCATCTTTTCTCTTCTAAATATCCTGTTCAAGAAAAGGCTTCCAAAATAGCTGTTTTGTCACAACAACATCCCAATCAGCGATGTTTCATTTGTTCCTTCTATTTCAAATCTGTAGCATCTAAATAAAAAAGATAAAAGGAAAGATCGGTTTTACAAAATTTTTTTTTTCTATTTAATATCATACAAGTGTACAATTACAATACAGTACATCAAGACCTGAGGGAGGAAAAAAGGAGGTGGGGAGAGGTAGAGAGAGGTAGAGAGAGAGAGAGAGGGAGAGAGAGAGGGAGAGGGAGAGAGAGAGGGAGAGGGAGAGAGAGAGACAGACAGAGAGACAGAGACAGAGACAGAGAGGAGAGAGACATAAAGAGAGAGACATAGAGATAGGGAGAGTTAGAGAGACAGACAGAGACAGAGAAACAGAGAGGAAGAGAAGGGGAGAGAGAGACTCAGAGAGAGACAGGAGAGGGACAGAGAGAGTCAGAAAGGCAGAGAGAGAGAGAGAGAGAGAGAGAGAGAGAGAGAGAGAGTCCTGCTGAGTGTCAGCAGCTCTGCTTCTCTGCTTGTTATTCGCAGAGGCTCCCGTCTTGCTCAAGCAAATGATTTCATCTGATTCTTGACTTCCTGTCTGTTCTTTTCAGTCTCTTTGGCAAATTTTGTTACTTTTTTGTTATCTCTGAATGATCAATGAAAAACTCCACTAGTTTATTAGAAGTTCATAGATTGGACAGCACTGTAGAAATCTGTTAAATGAAGGAATTCTGACCTGCTAGAGTTTATATTTTTAGGATGTGATTATTGAAACATCAAATGACTCCCAAAGATGATAGTATTACATATTTATGAATGCAAACTAGTGTAATTTAAACTGAGTACATAAACACAGACAAGGAAGACGTTTTGCTTAGATATTTCTTAAAGTTGCAAATTAGAATAATTGTTGGCAAAAGGTGGCTGAGCCGTTACTGAGGCAGGAAACTGAATTTTCAGTCCGTAGAAGTTGACATGAATAATTATTACTCAAAAGGAAAACAGACAATGACACTGAATTATCTCTAATTCTCTTCTTTGCCAGAGTATGAAAGCATTAAATGCCTGTAGCTTATTCACTCAGCTGATTGCCTAAGACAGTGGTTGACGTAACAGTCCTTTATCCTTGGTCTTCACAGCTGAGATTCTGGAACTGTGTGGATGTCACAGTGCTTTTATCTTTTCGTTAGGAGTTCAGAAAGAAAACTGTGTTTGTCAGACACTTTTGACTATCCTGCAAATGTCTTTTCTTCTGCTTGCTGCTGTGTTGAGATTGGAACCAGTGTCTTGTATGCGCCAAGCGAATGCTTCACCTGAACTACTCCCAGCTCCGTGCTGTGGGAAACTCAGCACCTCGGCACAGTGTACTGAGGTGTGCCCCAGGGCTCAGGTTTCTAGGGTTCATTTCCGTGGAATGTTTCACCAATCTGCCTCCATTCCTCCTTCCCTCCTGCCTTTGTTCCCTCCTTCCTTCTTTCTCACTTCCTCCTCTTCTTCCTCCCTTCCTCTCCTCCATTCGTATATGTCACTAATGGGCGGGGAAGCATAACTGCCCCCTCGTGGCTGCCCCCACCGCTCCCCCTCCCCTCCACACCCTGGAGCCCTCTTGCACAACCCATTCAGGATGAATAAAAGCATCAACAAGTTACTAGTTGGGCATTTCTTTTATATGAGGAAAATTTCATTCTTAATTAAAGAGTTAGACCGCCTTTCACCTAATGTGTCTGATGCCTTAAGTTGGAAAGATGTCTCCTGGCTCCTTGGTGCTTGACTTGCGATTTGAAAACATTCTGTGGCCCAGTCTCTCAGAGGACAGGGCAGGTGACTTTCACTATCGGTACCAATCTGTATCACAATGCTCTGAGATACAGAGGTCTCAGCTCCTTTGTAATCTTGCTTATCACAGCAGTGTGGGCTGTGAGACATGAACATTAGTGCAGAAATAGAGCGTTCTTTCCTGGTGATCTTATAGTGACAAGACTGGAGCCAGGAAAATGTTATGGATGAAGGTGAAGGGTTTCTCTCCTCTGATCACTAGGTTAGCTAGACCAGGCTAGACTACCTAGACTCGACTAAGGAGCAGGGACTTAGGGAAATCTAGTTAGCAAAGTGAAATCCAACCCAAACTCAAGATTAGTCTGTCCCTGCAGGATGGGCCACGTGGAATTCCTTCCTGGGGCAAATACAATGAAAAGAGAAAAATGAGCATTATTCTGCAGGCTCACTGAACCATGTGCCTATGAAATCCAGTCCTGTGACCTTAGTACCTGAGCTCAGAGACTGTCCGCTTCTGGGAGAACATCGTGTTTTCTGAAAGTCAGCTTACCTGAAGGGCCTAAAATATTCTTGCAACTCAATTCCCTTTCCCAGCATTTCTTATCCAAAAAAGCAAAGTTGACTCTTGCAAGATTACTTAAAGCAAGTGGCTTTGCCCATACTGAAAGAAAAAGAATTGCTGTGCTTGGTTTGTGAGTGGCAGATGTGCCTAACTAGTAATGAAGTAAGTGAAGATCTAGAAACACACATACATCAAAGAGAAACAGACAGATGTTTTTATTTTCCTACAAATTAAATATGTAAATTTCTTCCTCCAAAATGGAGACATATTTTTCCCAAATTAAGGATATACTACCTCTTGGTGTGGAATGCAAGGTTGTTGGCCAGAGGGTGAGGAAAACTTCATTCCGGCTCCATCCCATCCTTGTGCCACTTTCCCTTCAAAGCAGAGTGGTTGGTGGGTGGATCGAGGTAGCAATGGGAGCACACAGAGAAAGGAAAGGGAAAGGACCGAATGGCAGTGAACTCCAAACCAGGGGGAACAGACATCTGACTCCGTAGTCTTCGTTCCTGTGTCTTTTTTCTGACCTCTTTTTTGATCACACTATGTGGAGGGGTGAAGTTTCACTGACGGGACACAAACGAAAAGCTTCATGAAATAAATGGATTTATGGACAGCTGTAAAGGGCTTTTCAACAGCCAGAGCAGTTATTCCAACAGCGGAAAGCTTTCCACCTTCCCCGAGCAAAAGACTGCAGAGAAAGGCAGATAATCTTCCTTTTAGCCACCGAAAACAACAGATACAGTTATTAAAAGTCCAGCTCTTACATTTTACACCAGGATAGAGACACTTATAATTTGAGGAATGTCATCTTTTCCCAGGCAAATGGGTCCGTTGGTGATACTATGATATCTAAAATAGGTGAAAATTAAAACTCTATTTCTTCATTATTTCTGACTTTTTGGCTTTTCCCAAAATCAAGCAGCCTTTGTGGGGGGGGGGGCTGGGGCTGTTGGTCCGAGAGGCGTTGATATGTCTTGGACAGGAAGGTTCGGCAGGTAGGTGGCATCTGGCCTTAGGCCCCTGGGAAGGGGCACATTGCAGGGACTTGAGGTCCCATAAACTTTTTATTGAGATGGTGTGCACTGCCCTATCCAACTTCAACTTAATTTTCCAGAGACATGTTTCTATATCTACATCTGATCTAGAGATATTTTTGACCTTCATTATTACTTTTCATTAGATTGTATCAGAACCAGATAATATGGAAGATGGGCGTATATTTTATTTCCCTGTTGGAGGAAGGCCAGACAACTTTCAGACTCCCCAGTGTAATGCTGATTGCTAATGAACGCTCCTGTGCACCTGGTTTTATGGTTGGTAAGAAATCATTTTTCTCAAGGGTCCAATTTTTGTAAACCTTCTTTACACGAGTAAGAAGATGGTATATAGACAAAACTCAAGTTACTCCAAATATTTGGTCTAGAATTTGCTTTTGAAATCCAGTGGATATAAGAAATAAGAATTTGAAATCCCCTGGGTACAAGAGGTTACTATTAAATCTGTGAATGTTTTAAAGGGATTTAATTCAAATCAAAATCCTTAATTTTAAGTTTATATTGTAGACTTCACCCTGAAAAGCTACCTAAATTATGTGGCAATTTTGTTGACCATTTGAAAAAATATAGTTTTTTAAAAATATAATATTTTAAAAACAAATTTAATAATGTGAGCATCTTTGCTTTGGAGTAGGGATTTATGAGTGATATGTTTGAGACACCACTGAGATTTCCTCTTCTTGTTTGATGAAAAAAAACGCTTCTTTCCCTGGTGTACCAAGAGGCAAGAGGAACTGGAAGAGCAAAGGAGAGGATGGGGGCTGCCAGCGTGCACACCCCAGAAGCAGCCACTCTTGTTTTAAGAGGTATTTTTGTGGTCTTTGGTTCAAATTAATGCCTCATAGGTAGGGGTTTACATTTGGTTAAATATCACTGTTGAGTTTGAAATGCAAAAAGTTTCCTGAGAAAAACTTGTAAAACCCTTTGGGCAGTGCCACTCAAGGGAATCAAAAACACATGAGCCTCTCGTACTCTGAACACACGCGTCTCTGTGTTTGAGAGGATAGTCTGGGGTTTTCCTGAACCCCAGGCCTGAGCAGTGTGGCTTCTGGGAAAGCTTCAGATGTGGGCTCTTGTCTTTGTAGAACTGGGACCACTTTTCCCTCCTTAGAAAGGTCTGCTTAATATTTTATGTTGGGCAGAAAAGAATAGTGTGAATTTATTTTTCACACCACAAGTGGTCTTGGCGACAGCCGCAGAGTTTTGATTTAACCAAGATTAGGCACTGTCTGGCCAGTGACGAATGGTGGTCTGAGATATGTGGTGATCCGGGGACCTCAGGGTTGACCCAATGAAAGATGCAACTTCTGCTCTGGGCCTTAAGTTCCTATCCTTTCACATGAGGAATGAGCAACTCCTTACCACAAATGTGAGTCTGGGTCCAACAGTGGGCACGGAGGGTGCTTCAGGCCTGTTTTCAATCTGTTTTTACCATCAAATGTATGAACAAGTATCGGGAAAGCAAACACCACCTTGGACACAACGCAGGGAACAACCATGCAATGTTGTTTTATTGCCTCTTAAAGTTTCAGGAAGGTGGCCATGAAGTCTGTGGCTCCTCCAGCTATTGAGGAGTAAAAGACTCCAGAGCAGAGAAGCTGGAGCTGGCTTTGAGGAGTCAGTTATTTGAACTGGACAGGGCACAGGCCACACCAGCCAAACGTGTCGACCCACTCTATTTTGTTCTATGAATGTCTCTGCTGTACTCTAGTTATGTGCTTCACACTTTATTTCTTCTTGCAGAAGGAAATCTGTCTGAGCTCTTTGTGGGGCTGAGTTCCTCTTGACCTAAGAGATGCTAGATTAAAATCTTAGAAAATAAAAAATAGCTCATTTCATTTTTTAATCCTGGGTACATAATGCCTGAAACAATGTCCTACAATATCCACTGATAGCCTCCTAGTCAAAAATCTTGACATTCACTTCCGTGGAAGCAGAAAAACATTTCCCAGAATCAAATGACATTTACATTTGTAAACAAGCTGGCAAAATGATTCATTGAATTCTGAGTGTGTTTTTAACTGGAGTGCTTCATCCGCAGGATAACAGTACTTGGATAATTTGGCGTGGTAGAAGAATTGAGGCGCTCCAGAGAAGATATTTTCCAGATAATGAAAAGATACTCAAGTACCAACACTTTGGTCTCTTAACTACTTTTGAATTATATTTCCTGAATGTATGTGATGCTTCCTTCTGTCTTCAGGAGACAGAAGATAATTGATGTCCAAAGTCAAGGTGTCCAAGGCTGGTTTCTAGTGAAGCTGTCTTTGGCCAGCTTGTGGTCTCCTTTCCTGGATCCCCAGAGGCTAGTCTTGTATGAGCTTCCTCTTATCTCTTCTTCTTATAAAATTACCATTCTGATGGGATTAAAATGCTCAATTTATAACCTGGTCTAACCATAATTACTTCTTAAGGCTCTGTCTCCAATACAGTAACACAGCGGATTAAGGCTTCAACGTAAATATTTGGGAGGGACATAATTCAGCCCACGGTAGAACTGCTTGGGATCCCAGCCAGATATAGTGTGGTCCATCTGCAATCTCATGTACCCGGGAGATGAGGCAGGAGGATTTGCAAGTACCCAAGTTCAAAGCCAACCTAGACCATTAAGTGATACTTTGTCTCAAAATACAGATAAAATTAAAAACAGAAAAGGCTGATTATGCAGTTCAATAGTAGAGCCCTTGCCAGCAGATTTGATCCCCAGGAGTGCAAAAAATAAAAGTTCCAGGATCCCAAAGAGAATGTTTTTACCACCTTTCTCCAGCTCAGCTCAGAAAGTGCTGGGACCAGTGGGGTGCCAGGTACAGCTGGAATGTTCCACAGCTGGTGGAGATGAAAGCAGCCTTCCTTGTGATGACTTGTGTGTCTCAGTGAATAGGTTTATCTTGTCTACTTTCTTGAGGCTGAGACGTGGTACTTGATGTCCACAGTGCTAAGGAAGATGAGCCTCTTTTGGTTCAGTCTGTAGAGGTTTCGATCCACAGTGAGCTGGTTCCAAGGCAGGGCAGCACAGCAAAGGGGTATTGCAGAGGAGAGCTGCTCATGGTGTGGTAGACAGGAAGGAGAGAGAAAAAGGCAGAGCAAGAGGGAGAGCCAGAGAGAGAGGGAGGGAAGTAGGGAGGGAGGGAGAGGGAGAAGCAGGAAGGGAAGGAGGGAGAGAAAGAAAGGAAGAGAAAGAGAGATCAAAGGAGAAGGGAGGAAGGTAGGCTCTTTAAGGCCGTGCCTCCAGACTCTTCCCACCAGGCTTTACCTCCCAACGTCGCCACTTTCAGCTATAAACTTCTGCATCTCTCACTCCCATGATCCAGTCATCTCCCCAGAGAGGCCCCCCATGAGTGCATGAAGCTATAGACATGTAGAGGTAAACCATAACAAAGGGGAACCCCAGGACTTCCCACAGCCGGGGCCTGGTGTGGGTGGAGCTATTCATGAGTCATTGCTCTTTGGGTCTAAAGTACCAACCCTACCAGGGCCTCCTCAGATCCTGTTTGCATAACCTGAGTGCAGTGTGTGATTAAGTCAGAGAAGATGTAAAATCCCTCATTCACATTCACACAAGACATGGCTGTGGCTTCAGCTGGTGGGATGGGAAGTGCATATCCAGGGCTGAATGTCTAGGTGCTGTAGCTGCACAGCCGAAATGACTACCACTGAGAGCCAGAAAGAAGATGCCAGCGTGGATTGGAACTCTGGGTACTTCTTTGGGGGCTACTAAAGTTTGCTGACCCGGACACCTGTATTCGCACCAGGCTGTGCCTGTGCCCTCCGCCTTCTTGGCACTATCTTGCTCTTAGCATTTCAGCCGGTTCCATTTTCCCAAGTGTCCATTTTTACTTGGCTCCTCTCTGACACGGTAAAGCACACATCTGCTCCCATGAAGCTCAAGGATGGTTTACATTATATTTTTTAAGGAGTAAAGCGGGTGGATTTAAGTACTGAACAATTCTTTCTGGATTCAGGCTTTTTTATCCATTCAATTTATTGGTACCATCTAGGTGAACTTTATGATCACATTCATGTTAGTGAATTTGTATTTACACGTGATATAAATCTAGGCTCTTATTTTTTTCTCACTCCCTGCCTTCTTTCCACCTCTTCTCCCCTCCATCTTTACAGAAGCTTTGTCTCCTTTATTTCTTCTTTTCTCATCTTCCTTTTCCCTTCTTTCCTTTCTCCCACCCTCCTTCCCAAGTTCCCCTTTCAACATCTTCTTCCTCCTTTATAATATCTGTTTTGCATTTTAGTCCTCATTTACACTTTGTTTCTTTAAAAATATAGTATTTGCACTAAACTTGCAAAATTTTCTAGAAGGCTGATCTAGACATTTTCTAACAATTGAGAAGTTAGTGCAAGTTACTTCTTTATAAAGCAACTTGTGAAATCTCTGTAATTTAAGTATATTTTACAGTAGCTGTTTGGGTTGAGCAGATGTAATATTTAAATTACAGCTGTGTATGTATTGGTTCAATCACTGCTGGTCATTGTAGATAATTCTGTGGTCCATGCTGGCAGGCAGAGTAGACAGTGGGAGGTACCAGGTGGTGTAGACTGTCTCAATATTCCTAACCACCACTCCTGGAAGGACTGGCTTCAAACCTTCATGTTTGTTCATGCTTTCATTGAAGAAAATCTCTGTAGTCTTTGTATAAAAGAAATTCCCTGACCCCAGTACTGGGGACTGAACTCAGGATCTTGTGCTTATTGGGAAGGCATGGAGCTGCTGAGCTAAATCCATGGCCTGAAATCCCATACTTGCAAAAGTTTCCTTTTCCACAAAAATTATGGGGGTAGACAGAATCTAAAACTGTAAAAGTGAGTGAAAGGATGTACTTACAATGTTGTGGTGGTAGTTTTTCTACTAGATCATCACGTAATTTACTGCCAGATTTAATGAACAACCTTTTCTCTATGGAACCTCCTGACGATAGGGTAGGTGGACCAACTCCAGGATGGGAATAGTGAATGTCTCCTGATCCACTTTATCCTTAGCATTTCAGCCAGTTCCATTCTACCAAGGATCCATTTTTACTTGGTCCTCTCTGACACGGTAAAGCAAACACCCTTGGTTTGTACCTAGACAATATAAGTTAGTGGGATATACAATGGCACAGGGCAAGAAGAGAGAGTATTGCTGCAAAGCTGACCTGAATACTGCCCAGCGCTTCATTCTGTGCAGTCATCACTAGAATTATGTGCTGCTTACTAATTGTACGCAGCTCAACGAAGAAGGAAAGTAGGGCCTGGGCTCCTGCAGGCCTTTGCCTTCACAGGTCTTTTTGCGACCTCACTTCACTTTAGAAGATGGAGATCACAGACAACGTGTTGGAGGGAGTTCAAAGTGTGAAAGATGACACTGAATTTCAACCAGGGAGCCCATACTGGAGGGGAGGGTGTGCACAGCCCTACATTCACTGCGTGGCACATGAATATGCATTTGCGTGTTTCTACTTAAAATGCTTAGAACAGATATGTGTTATTTTCATCATTCTCTGCTTTAATCAACTTTTTTCAACAAGCATATCAGACACAGGTGCCAATCATTTTGGGTGGAGTGCTTCTTCGTGAGAAATGTGCTTATATTTAATGAGGAGAGTTAGTTTTAGTGTTTGAAGACAGGAAGAATATTCAAAACTATATTGTTAGTCTGGAATTATTGGCTTAAACTTAATAAAGTTACAAAAACTAGAATAATTAGAGCAAGAAAATCTGGCTTCTCATCTCTCCAAATCTGTACTTATCAGGGAAATGGTCAAAGGTGTATGCACAGAGAGGTTCAAAAGTGCATGGAAGTTTGGGGAACAGGAGACAGATCCTATAGGTGAGCTATAGGTGAGATTATTCTGCAGGAAAAATAGATTATTCTGTAGGAAATTGAAATTCATTGAAGATTTCCCTCCAGGGTTTACAAAGAACTGATCTCAGGTCAGTTTAGGGGTATCTTAACACCCCAGAGGGCTGTTTGAAAATGTCAACTTTCTGGGGAGATGGTGAATCACTAAAGACCAGCCAGGCCAAGGACTCTTAACCTGTGTTTTTTTTTCCATGGGTCTTTTAAGGCAGACACTGTTGAAAATTATCTTCATAAGTTCATGCAATAAAACACTTCAATGAAAATAAGTCACAATTTCAGAACTTGTTAAAATGATGAAAGAGCACACTTTTTGATACATGTATGTTCTCCAAGGTGAGTTAACTGAGTAAGTAGATTTAGGAATAGGTCCGTTTAATGAGTCCAGTGAATCATTAATGATATAAGATATAAAAATATGAGTAATTTCAATGCTGCCAAAGTATCAGGTTCTATTATTAGAGAGGTTTGCTATATATGATAATCACAGAAGGATATCTAAAGGAAGATATAGTTTTATATTTTTCTTGTGAAATTGTATGGAATTCCTGAATTCTATGCACGGTATAGAAAACGTTGGAGCTTATGTGCACTTCTATGCAGTATCATGAAAACTTTTGAGGGGCAATGACTAGTTAGAAGTATTCAGCAGATTCGATAGTGTGGAGAGAATCATGTCTTCTGTTTTTCCTCCTTTGTTTTCGGAAGGTCTCAGGAGGGTACTTGTCAATAGCTTTGTTTCTCTGAAGCACACATTTCTAAAGTGTGGAAATTTTTACAGTGATCATTTATTGATGTTATAGGGAGAAAAAGCAACATGAAAAATATATTTTTTTTAAAAATTGGTCTATGAAAGAGAGACAGAGACAAAGACAGAGACAGAGATGGAGAGAACCTGCCCAATCTACCTTTGCCTCAATAGGGAAGTAGTTAACTAGATTGCAATAGTTCCCAACTATAGAAAACTAGATGTGTTTGATAAGATTCTATTTTTGTGGGCTTAAAAAGCTCCCTAGTGGTGCATACATATTCATTGAGTGCCACCCTTGAGACTTTTCTTCCTCATTGTATGTAGGTTATACCTTGATTAAAAAGTTAAAAACAAGCAAACAACCAAACTTTGATGATAAGAAAATATCCAGGAGGGCAAGCAGAGTGGTAGTGGTTCTAGGATGTGATGCTAGGTGTGAAATGAGGGAAGAATTAGGGAAATTTGATGAGAAGCAGACAAGGCTTAGAGTTCACATGGTAGTTCACGGACACAGTTGACAGTTCACATCATCACTGTTCTCTTACTCGGTGGCTGCTCTGTGAGGCAGGTGGGCGAGGTTAGGCTGTGTCGGCCTGGCACTGTTAATCTCTAGTGTTCAAAGCTGATTGTTTTTCAGGGAGGTCTTTTTTGGGGGACACAGAGGAGCTGCACGTGGCAGACTGATTGTTACAGGAGCTGACCACATGCTCTGAGGGCAGCTCGAGGTCAGTCCTAACTCTGGACCTTTGACCATACAATCACCAACAGCCACTATTCAATTAGTCTTTCCTACATAACAGAACCTACACAAAGACTAGCAAGGTATGAGATTTGGAGAGCGCCAGGGAGTGAACACCAAGGTGCCGGGCTACTGGTATTCTCAGAGAGGCTCTCATAGCTCTGTGCTTCCCCTGTGCATCTTTTCCTGCCTCTTTCTGAGAAGGAGCTTTTGTAATAAGCTGGCAAATATAAGGCAAGTCTCTTATTGAGTGTTGTGGGCTGCTTCTTGTAGATTATCAACCTGAGGAGGAGTTGAGGGACCACTGACTTTGGAGCCAGTTATCAATTGATGTGGGGAATAAGTCCTCTCTGGTTATAACAGAATTACACTGAGTCATTGGGCACCATGGTGGTGTTCAGAGAGTTAAAGAGACAGTGGTTGATGTGGAAAACCGGGACATGTTGTGTCAGAAGTGTGAGTACAATTTTGTTATTCTGTAGCCAGCTGAATATTCAGGGAGAGGTGGAGACTAAGACCTAGAGATGTCTCTAACTCTGTCTATGATTCTTCGATGACTGGGATACACTGAAGATTACTAAGGTTGAGAAGCCCTGATGTAATCTACTTGAACCTTGGACTGGGATATGTGAAAGAATATCATATTTATACACCTCTGACTCTCAGTGTTATGAAGAAAGTCAATAGTAATTGTCCACATATTATCAACCTTGCAGTCAGTAATCTTTAACCAAATATGTGTCAAAGTATGAATATGAAACTAATCTTCAAAATTTCAGAAAATTCAGTCAGCATTGTGCATTTAAAGAATTACCAAATGTTTGTACACACTGCTTAAATAATTAAGAAAAATATGGTGGTGTAACCAGCATAATATGAATTTTAATTCAATTTTAAAACAATAGTTAAATTTTGGTATCAGCAATTAACTTCCAAAATTTAGGCTGGGTATTCATAAATTGCACCTCTGATTATTTGATGTAGTTTCTATGATGGTGAGACTGATTTGATGTGCATGAGATTTGGGATAAGTGTACAAAGCCAAATATTCAGGCAAACATTGAATTAATTTATCTTAAAGTGTTGAATAATTCACTCAGATCTTTTTATGACTTTGTGATGGGTCTGGGCATTATCATGCTCATTTGGATTAGACATTGATAGACAATAATATAAATATTTGAAATATCACTCTTGCCTGTTTTCTTTGCTTGTCCACTCTGGAGCTTAAAAAAATAGCTCAGTGTTGTTGTAAAAGCAGAACTTAAACTATATCAAGTGCAGGTCAGTGAGTGAAGGTTCCATGCCAAAATTCAAAATGTATCAAATGGGAAACCATCAGGAATTTGGGGGAGAAAAGAAGATGAGGTTTTTGACATGATCTAATGTAACTGAGTAACTCACAAAGTCGCAAGTCAGATTCTGATGATGAAGGAGACATCTGATCAGACGGTCATGCTCTGGGTTTAATGGGGTATTTCGAGAACTTTGACACAAGCCATTACCCACTATTTACTTATTCAAAGCAGAAACCTACTGGAAAATTGAGAGAAATTATTCATACTTTAACAGCTTTGAGCAGATTGCATTGTGATCAACACTTTAAAATGCACCGTTCGGAACACAGAGGTATTAAAGACTAGTGGGTTCTGTTTCAATGTTTTAATTGTCTTGTTTTACAAGGTTGTTTCTATCTGCAGAATATAAAGTACCATGACTCAACTGTGGGAGAATTGAACGCTGGCCACTGGAGCTGTGACTGCTCCGCTGTGCTGTGTGGAAGGGTGCTGATAGCCCAGAAACCAGGTTAATTTTCACACTTCTCATCTCTTGACAGTTTGGGGTTTTTTTTTTTTTTCCCAAATTTCTGGTACTGGCTTAATTTGGTCTTCTTCGACAGAGTTACAAGGTAAACCAAACATGAAGTGTCCTATATTTTAGGCTAATGGAAAGAAACTTTTTTCAACTAGGGTACAACAGGACATTGAAACCCTGTGAACAATTTGAGGGCTATTTTCTTTTTTAATCAATTGTTAACATTATATGGCATTGTGCTTCCCTGTGGCTGTTGTGCCACTGAAAATGAACCAGAGTTATGGTTAAAATTGGTTTTCATGCCCTGCAAAGTTACAATAAACAACGGAAATGGCAGACACTGTCAACAAATACTAATATGGCATAGTAGGAGGAAATACATAAAATGAAATAAATGCAGTCAAAGCCTCTTTTAGCTAAGAGAATTGAACTGGTTTATAGATAAATGCTTCCGCATATTATATTATCCTTTAATTAATGGATGTAATAGTAGTTATTCTTTTTGTTACTGAGGGGTGTAGTTAAGCTTAACTGTCAGCTGGCTTGGCTGGAGAGACACCGAGATTGGCACAGGACAGCTCCGGTGTGTCTGTGCAGGGCCTGACAGTGGGTGTGACCTTCTGGACTCCCAGTCCCTGGTCAGTTCCGCTCAGGTCTCTTCCCCTGAGC